>JAMLFY010000010.1:14924475-15051178 GCA_030441495.1 Dalbergia oliveri
CCCCAATGATCTTCCCTAAGCAAAGTGTTAATTTTTGCATTAAAACAATAATATTTATTGTTCCTCACAAGGTGTGCCCATACCCTATTAAAATAAAGGCTTAAATATCTTTTTAGTCGCTATAAATATAGGTTATTTTGATCTTAATCCCTGTATTTTTTTTTTAATTACTTTTGGTTCCTATTTTTTTTTTTTTCCAACATTATGTTTTTGGTCCTTACTCTATATTTAGATCCCTATAAGTAGTCTAGAATATGTGTTTAATTCTCATGGATATTGATCATTTTGTTTTTAATCCTTATAAATATTTTCAAAATCTTCTTTTTTATCTTTATAAATATCGTCACTTAACAGTACAAACTAATTAACGGTACAAACTAAAAATATAATATTAGAAAAAATGAGGGACTATAAACCAACGAAATTTTAGAGGGACTAAAACCAAAATAATCTATATTTAAAGGGACCAAAAACATGTTTATGCCTAAAATAAATAATTTTGTTTAACTGAAAACTAACTTTGGTGCAGGAATGCAGGTTAGGGGTAGCTTAGAATCCCCTATTTGGCCTGCATATTAAGTGAAATTTCTTCTAATCTCTGTTTGTTTAGTTTGAAAAGTTTGAATTAATTTTATCCTAACTATCAGGTGTTTTGGACCTGGTTGCTGTCCATCCAAACGAGTAACATGGTGTAGAGAATTGGTGGATGAAGAAGCAGAGCAGTTCCTCACGCATCCTTTCATTGATCCAGATCCAGAGAGACCTTGGCTTGCTCAAAGAATGGCCTTGAGGATTCCATATTCCGCTTAGAAATTTCTGAGGACCCTTGATGGCAATGTTCCACACAGTTAATCACGCAGGTTGCATGCTTAAGAAAAATATGCCTAATGCTTGTGCTGAATTGGGAGTGAGGCATGGTACTTTTTCCTGTCTGAGATTTCTTTGGAGATTTATATCTCCCTTCATCGATGTATATTGTGATCACGTCTTTGTTACTATGTATTAATATCTCTGTCACTTCTTTTTTAATTGAGCTGTCACATTATTAATATCTGATCACGTCTCTGTCACTATCTTAAGCTGCAAAAATAGAAGTATGTTGAGAAAAAGTATTGGGCCTTTTGGCCCCGCTTTGTATCAAAAAAAGAAGAAGCTCCATGTACTATCTAAGGATCATGAAGGGCTATGAGTCCGTTTGATTTTGATTTTGATAGAATTATTTTTAAAATAATTAATGTTAAAAAAATTTGATTTTGAGAGAATTTACTTATGTTTGGGAATGATGTGAAAAAAAGTGAGTTTAGAAGGTTGGATGTGCAAGAGCAGAATGAAAGGCTAATATTTTATAACTTTAGTTAAAATTGATTTTGAGCAAAGCATGTTGCTTTTTGCCGCATTGAGAAAAAGCAAACCAAAACAAGAACAATTTTTTCAAAGCAATTTTTCCAACGCAGCGGAACAATTGCTGTGAACCAAACGTACTGTGTATCGTTCCTAACAACTATGACCACTGGCAAAGAAGAGAGAGAGAGAGAGAGAGAGATAGAGAGACCCAAAAACTCCATGACATGCTCCATTATCTATTAAGGTAGTTATGTTTAGGCTCTTTAATATGCTTAATGATAATAAAGATATTCCTACTAAAACATATTATCTATTACGAATTGTGTTTTATATAATTAAATGAACTATCTCTAAGGCTGTGTTTTGTATAAAGGTAAAAATAATGGTAAAATTTTTTATAGATGACCTCTATGTATAAATATACCCTAAGTATCATGTGACAACTTCTAATCATATTTCACAGCTAAAAGAAAATTATTTTGCTATATTACCTATCTAATTTATAAATTCCATCATTGATCGTAACTATCCAAACAAAATTTGTATGAAAAAAAAGTGAATACCCTAGTTGATTCCTGAAAAAAAAATAGTAAAGAATAAATTGGTCTCTTAATAAAAGAAACTCATTATGTGTTCCTTTATAAATAAAAATGTAGAATCAATTAGTCACTCTTTAATATTTTGATAAATTTATTTGTTTTATTAGTGTTTTTATCAAGGCCGGATCTAGATTATTTTGTAAATCATTAGGATCAATTTGTCCTACAATCCTTCAAAAAAGATTTTTGAAGAGAGACTAAAGTGCATTATATTTTTATTTTTGAGGGGATGAAAATTTATTTTGACGATTTACTTATTTTTAGGACAGACCAAATCAGGATCTTAATAAAAAAAGGGTGTTTTTTCACATGAAGATGAAAAAGTTATGTTCACCTACACATCTGATATGATTCCAATAATTCGATGACATGTGTCTAATATCAGGAACATATAGGATTTTACATAGTCCTCATAATTTAAGGACCATGTTGTTCCTCACAATCCCAACGATTTTTTTTTTTTTTTTTTTAATTTTGTTCCATCTTCTCCATTCTGCCTTCTCTCTCCAACAAAGCTTCTGCCCCTCATCCCCTTTCACCTCCCAATGGCCAGCAACCCATTGCCACATAACTACAAGCCATCGGCCGCCGCTGCCCAAGCCTATTCTTCACCACCATTCTTACGCCACTGCATATAGTAAGCAGAGGTGACAACCTTGAAACACTCTTGGCCAGCAGTGTCCCAGATCTGTGCCTTCACCTCCTTCCCATCGATTTCCACCACATGCGTATGGAACTCCACCCCAATGGTGGCCTTGGAGTTCGTGTCAAATTTGTTCCGCTCAAACCATGACAGCCAGTTGGAGTTTCCCATCACCGAGTCCCCTATCAGCACAATCTTGAACAAGTACTCCTCGCCCACCTCGCCATCTTCCTATGGCGTTGGTAAACACCTCCTCGGCCGCCATCAGGAGGTGGACCAGTCGCAGGCCATTGAGATCGTCGCCTCTGCCGCCTTCATCCTCCATTGTTGCTGTTAAAGTAGAGGTGCAGCCATCGATGCTTGAGTCTTCCTCAACACCACCTTGATCTGGGCTCAAAATATCACCGCCACCGGTAGCAGCGGCGGTCGTGGTGGAGTCGATGAGACAGTGAAAGTCGAGGTGGTGCAGCCATGGTCATTGAATTGTCAGGACTATTTTAAAATCCTCTATCTTACTGATGCTAGACACATGTCATCCAGTTATTGAATCATATCATATCTCTAGGGAAGATAACTTTTATCTTCATGTGAGAAAGCACCAAAAAGCAGTGCCTCAAATTTTTCACTCACATCTTTTTTATTTATTTTTGAAGCCCAAAGTTCTATCATTAAGTCAGATCTAAATGTACAAGTGTTAAATAAATCTTGGGCCCTGACCAAAAAACAAACTCTTGTGCCTTGCTGGCCCCTTTACAAACAGAATTGGTAATTGATTGATCAATCCTATATGAAAACTTTGAAATTAGATCTTGTTGACCAAAAAAGTTTAAAAATAAAATAGTTGGAAGTATTTAGCCTGGCCTAGAAGGTGGGCTTCTGCCATGTATTTGGAGTTCAAACTTAATCATCCATAGTCTAACCCAAAACGATAAATATTAATTAACAGAGGAATGATATATGTACTCAAAACTAGACTGATTTGGGATTACAAGAGATAGGTACAAGAATAATGGTCCACAATCTCTTTCTATCCAATCAACTTAGTATCTATATCTCTTTTTGCATTTTCAACGGTGTCTCTCTAATCAACTTGTGGCTTACCTTGTTCCACATTATTGTCACATAATCAACTTGTCATAAAAAGGAAAAGTGTTAAGAGTATCCCTCTTTGCTTCAAATGAAGGGACTAACTAACTTTGGTTCATACTATAGCTCCATATGATTTTTTAAAATAAAAATAAATCAATATATTTATGAAATATTTTATTCTAATATTGTGTATTGTGTAATTTATTTTCAATTTAGATAAAAATATAAAATTATATTTTAATTTTTTATTTAAAATCAATTTTAATAAATTAAATTCAAGAGGAATATTTTATAAATTTTTTAAAAAGTTAAAATATATAAAAAAAATTAAACAAATATTTTTTAAAATAAAATGAGTCTTCAATGTATTTTTAAAATATAACACGATTAGCAATAACAATGTATAATTTAAATATGACTAACAATATTGCACAATTGAAATATTATTTAACTAAAAACTATACTATTTGATGAGCATTGTGGAATTCCAGATATGTTCACCAAATTGTTTGTAGTTGTCGATGCTTTGTGTATCACGAAGTTGGATATTATTTTGGATATACCTCTCATACAAAGCAAAACTTTCTTCACCTAGCTCTGGTATGATAAGCCTATTAACATTGTCGTAAGAAGGAAGTTCAGCAAAATTTCAACATGTGTCTCTTCATCCTCAATGATAATATTACGCAATATAATACATGCTCTCATTATTTTTGCAAGTTTCGCTTTCTCCAAAATCGTCAGGGCGCATATAATTGCAAATTGAGCTTGTAGCACTCCAAATGCACGCTCCACATCCTTTTGTTGCCTTCTTGATATTTTGCAAACAACTTTCGCTTGTCTCCTTATGGTCGGGATATTGTTTTCACAAATGTTGCCTATTCAGGATGGACCATTCTTTTTAAATAGTATCCATGGTATAATTGTTACCATTCACAATATAATTTACCTAAACGCTTGACCATCTAGAATTTCATCAAACACTGGTGAATGGTCTAACACATTAATGTCATTGTTTGAACTGCAACTCCAAAAAATGCATGCCATATCCAAAGGTCAAATGAAGCCACAATTTCAAGTACTATAGTTGCAACCCAAGTAACCACTCATGTACATCTCTTCCATGCTTTGGGATAGTTTCACTGCTAGTGCATGCAATCGATGTTGTTCATCATGCCTGGAAGCCACGGTCTTACTGCCATTTGTAGCAAATGTTGTACATCATTTGAATTAGTTTTCGCAAGTATTCAAACTCAAATACCAATATTACATCTTCAATGAACTTCTCTAAACACTCAATTGCAGTGCTTTCGCCTATCCACACATAATCATCAACAACATCAGCTGATACTCCATAGGCCAACATACGTGGCGGTTGTGCATTTTTGCAATGGAGATAAGCCTTTCTTGCTGGTAATCAACAATTGCTAGAAATATGGATCAACATTTGAGAGGGCTTCCACTATGCAAAAAAAGACATGTCTTCCCTCTGGAACCTTCACCAAAATGTCTTGGGAGGGTACACAGATTAAGTGCAAAATAGTCATTGAAAAGACATTTGTATCCTACTTCACGGTCTAATAGGGTCCTACGACAAGATTCAGAAGGAAAGCTTTGCCCATGCTTTTCTAGAATTAGTTGTTCAAGTTGGCACTCATGTGAATCATCAAGTATAAAATCATCAATCTATTCATCCAAAGACATGTTATTAGGTTTATCTCAATCACCAAACAAAACATCGTCAAACAAGTCATCAAAAGACATGTTTTGGGTGACTAGAGTTATCGGCCATTTGTAATAATGAAATTTTAGTAGTGGTTGTCGGTGAAAAGGTTTTTGAGAGGAGTTATTGGAGGCAAATGAGATTTAAGTTTTGAAGACATAGGAAATGTTATGAGCAAATATGAATGAGCGATGCTCCATATTTATAAGTTGTTTCCGCAACACTTACTTTTACAATGGCTATTTTTGTAACATCTATATAATTGCAACGGCTACTTTTATAATGACTAGTTTTGCAATGCCTAGTTTTGTAACGCTAGATTTACAATTACTAGTTTTGCAATGACTAATTTTTCATAATAGACATATTGCATAACTAAAAATTCATAATTGAAACGTTACATGCTTAATAAAAAAAATTTACAAACTTAGAACCATTACACTTAAAAGACATTGTCACTGTTCTAGATATGCTCAAACAATACAATTGACACTTAAATTAAAAATACTTTGCCATAATTTTTTCCACGCTTAGCATGAAAAGATCGTTGCTTTTCAATCATAGTAGAGGTGTCTGCATAAAGTATTTGCATATTTTTTCCTTTTCCTTCACCTCTAGCTCCTTTTCCTTCATCATCCTTTATTTTTCTATCTTCTAGATCCTTGTCCTTCACCATCATCATCTTTTCCTTGAATGCCCTATCTTTTTCCTTGTTGCTAACTCCATTTCCTTGACTTTCTTAATATCCTCCCACACATAGCTAGTCTGCAAGCTGTAACGGATTTTAGTGTGTCAATGTCTTCATGATATCCGGTGGCACTTTCGATTTCCCTTACGCTTCCATTTTGATGACTTGATGCCTTGAGGACAAGCCTGGAGACTCACACAACATCCTCATCCATTGGTGTTTCTGGATTCGACGAAGATGAGTATGCTCCACAATTGCTTACCTTTATTCTCTTAGAACCTCCACTTGGAGTTGATTGAGTTCTCTATTTTGTTCCTTTTGAAGTTCATTCCAATGCCCATGAAAAGTGTATATCTTTTCATACCTTGTAAAATAGAGTTCATGAGCCAACTCCATGATTCATCACTATTAAGCCACTTCCAATTTTTCGAGATGCTTGATCATGGCAACAAATTGTTGAGCCCTACGTAATCCTGCCAACATTTCTTCATCGCACAAACCCCTCTTTTGATCAATCTACGATTGTTTTTCTCGCAATACGTATGTATTCGGTTTCAAAATACATCGCCTTTTGGTCAGTACGACCAAAAGATCCATTGGCACATTTAGCCATGTACTTATTAGTAACTCATCATCTTCCCATTGCCATTAACTATTGTCTTGCACACAATCTTCAAATTACTCTTCAGCAAGGTTGATTGTTTCTAGCCTATCATAGTTAGAAAATTGTGAATGCCTTGTGAACTTGGAGTCAAATTTTTAGGCATTTGAGAGATGGATAGATAACCCACTAATACAGCTGATCCCAGATCCTCCAATTGAGGCTTGAAATGGTAATGAAAATGGAAATTAAAATGTTGATGAATTTTGACTATTTGGTAAAAAAAAAAAGGAGCTTGAAAATTTGAAGGAATTTGAAAATTAAAAGGGACTTGAAAATTAGAATTTTGAAGGTTTGAGAGATTATGATTTGGGAAGAAGTTTGGCATTTGAAAATTAAAATTTGCATTTGGATTTTGTGAGTTTGAAGCTTGTGAATTTTGGATATTTGAGTTTTGAGGGAGGTTGGAATTCTACAAATAATTGAGAAAATGGTTCAAATTAAATTGATTTGAATCCATTGTTTGTGAGAAAGTAAAAAAGTAGAATTTTGAAAAACAAAATTAGAAAGTACTAGAAATGATTAAGAAGGGTTGTGAAAAGAGAAGATGAAATAGGTTAGTATTTATAGAGTTGAATGAGAAATAAAATATTTTTTTACAATTACCTTTTGAAAGTTTTAACGGTCATGTAATATTTTTGGACTCACCCCAAACGGTCATTTATTTTTTTGGTAAAGTAGCGGTAATAAAAATAGAATAAAACAATCATTTATATGTGTTTACAATGAACTTGGAACTGTCCCCCATTTAGCGTCCTAAAGACTCTCTCATCATCCCACAAATCTACTCCAATGAGAAAGAGTGAGACGTTCCTGACGAGCACAATAAACTAGGATGAGAATTTTCATCCACGGAGTTACTCTTAGTGAATCCCAAAATGAATCCACATATTGAGTACAACTTTCATTTCTGATCTTCAAATATTCTCTATGTTTTCACCATGTACATGCAAATACAAATCTAGCATCTTATATTTAAAAACATTTATGATAAAATTGAATTAAATTAAATTTTTTTTTCAAGATATTGTTTTTAGATATCACAAATTTTATTATGAGTGTATTTAAGTGTAAAATATTATATATTCGTTTATATACAAGAATATTTCGTCATGTGCCTTGAATTATATCACATTTGGGAAGCATGGACACACCAATACAATGGTGTGTCTTGCGGATGTCTGACACACATAGGACACAGACATCAGGTGGACACCATACAACACATGTTAATATGTGTCCAAATAAAAAATAATAATTTTTGGGCTCGAACCCACATTGGACATGCCTTAAGTATACTTTCTAAAAAAAAAAAACTTATTGACCAGCATAAGCTCAATTAAAGTAAATTTGAGTTTCTTTTATGAATTGTCAGTTTTTCTTCTTTAAATTATATATATATATATATCCATGTCCTATAAATTTTTATGTTTGGTTGTAATTTTAAATTATGGTGTGTTAATATCTCCGTCTATCCTATATAGTATCATACATATGTCACTTTCTTCTCTCGTTCCTTTTCTTGTACCTATAAGATCAGGAGTTTGGTTAGAAAAGCAAACCATGAGGAGGTTAACTCATCCTTCCTACTGGCTTTTGTATATGATGTTCAATTGTACGTTCGCACAGCGTTATTTTCCGGGATATGTGTCTTTGCGGCACTTATTTCTCTTGGAATATAATGTTCTTGGAGAATCAGCTATTCTTTTGAATAGAAAATGGTAAATTGGTAATATACCAACGGAGTGGCTACTGCAATATCTGTGCCTGAAATTGAATTCATGAGTAATTTAACTGTCACTGCATGCATGCAATTGCACTCCTAGACAACACAGAGCGTTCGTGGAATTCCTAATCCAAAGAGAAATGGCATTTCCTTGGCCTAGCTAGCTAGCTCAGCCTTAGTCCTCGCCCTTGCAAAACTATCTGTAGTGTTGAATTATTGTTGAACCAACCAGACATGTTCAAAACTGGGGTTTACTGCATGTTGTATAGATACGGGTATGAATATCAATATGGTATAAGTAGAATATAGAGATGCGGTATAAATCAAACTAGAAACGTATAAAATATAACTTTAAGAGCCTAAGAGTATTAATAACACATCTGATACGTACGTATCTAATATGAGTACATCAATTATTTTGAAGTATATGTCAATCGCGTATATGAGGCTAAGCAATTTGACAGCAGAAATTAAGTAGATGACCATCACTTGAAAATGACGTCAATCCTCTTATCTATATTGGTGGCCATTAATTTAGATACATGCATACCCATGTTTTATACATTGATCGTGCATGGTTCACTTATATATGGATGATTAATATGTCTGCATCATATATATCATATTATTCATATATTCTCTCCTGACAAATCCCATTATATATGCTAGATCTTGGTTCCATAACATGAACGTATGTATCTTCGCCAAAATGCCACTTTGGTTTGGAGTTTGCAAAATTGATTTTGAATCAACGAGATCTTGTAAACTGGATTTTGATAAAAAAAAATGGGTTTAATGGAACGTGATTTATGTTTGGAAACTTATGTTTTAAAAGTGAGTTTGATAAAGTGAATGTTGTTTGGATTATATAAGCTAAAATCACTTCCGTTTGTGAAATTACTTTAAAGGGTGTATATTACAATTTTCAAAAAGAAACATTTAAAATATTTAAAAAAACTGAAGATGCAAAAGGCTGGCAACAATGATTTTCATGGAGGGCTAAATTAAAAATGTTAAAAAAAAAAAAAAAAGCTGTAACACAGTTTTGGTTTAACGCAAAAGCAAGAAGAGATGACCTTTATGTCAACTCAAGTTTGACATGAAAAATAAGTTGACGTTGATCCAACTTAAAATACCCAAACATTATAGCACAACGTTCCATGAGATGCAACGTGCGTTTGCGGTGGCTCAACGCCTATTCAAGCATGCACTTACCCGCTAGCTCAACTCCGAAAAACAAACCTTATAGCATTTCTTCATATATTTTGGTAACATGTGTCCCAACAAATGCTAGTACCCAAAAAACCCACGAGCAATGATCCTTCTTACTTTAGAGGATAAAGTAGAAAATTTTATCTTTAAATCAATCAAGTTAAAAGTTGGGTCATCTTCACTCTATTAATTTAAGGATAAAATTATTTACTTTATCATAAAAAATGAAATCCTCACTTTAGAGATCCAAATTCAAAATACTCAGAATTAAGAAAGCTATGAACACAAAGATTCATGCATGGCAGCATGAGATATATACGATCAGAACAAAACCTGAGGTTTGTTTCTGTCCCAGGTGCAATACACAGTCTTGGCTTCCTGAGATGGTGACACAACATGACAAAATATATATCGATATCGATATAAATGTCTATGGTGTGTAGAATTTCATTTGTGCACGGCTTCATTATTTGTCGCTTGTGTACTTGTTATAGGATCAGTTCAGCAACATATGTGCCACTGAAGATGCTGCAGCAACTTAATTTTTTTTATTTATTTTTTCTATCAAATTAAGACCAAAATTCAACTTAATTTTTCCACAATTTTGCCTTTCATTTTCCATGAAATCCCTTATAGATAGGGTCAGTGACTAGGGACAGTGACAACTGAAAACTTGATTTTTATAGTATAAGTATATGGTAGGATGAACATCAAAACAACAAAAAAGGAATATCATTATCAGGATGTGAAACAAATCAAAACCCTTGCTGCAATTATTAGCACTTGACACAATATGTAAATTTCCCATCATATAGTAGGAGCTGAAGCATAATATCTAAATTTCCCATCATATAATCGGAGTTGAAGCATGTTACACCAATTTACTCAATAATATCAAAATATTGTAGCGGCTCAAAATCATCCGAAACTAAATTGAATAAAATAAAAGTGATTTCTCTCGTGATATTGTTGGTCAATATCGATGGTGAGGTTGGCATTTAACCACATTTAAAAAAATTAATGTGGTAGCTTCTTTCCCAAATGCTTTGAAATGCCCTCATCCTCTCAGTCTCCACTGTCACTCGACCCACCTCTCCTGCACTCTTCCCTCTTCTCGTTGAAGAACACTAGGCATGGTTGACGACAACGTTGTTGGCTTGAGATGACAGAATGAGGCTGTTGTTGTTGTTGTTGACGAGAGGACCATAGTCATCGGATTTGGAAGGCTTCTCGGCCCTCCCTTCACAATTCTCTTAAAGATTTTCTTTTGTATCTAAAAAATTTGGAAATCCTAACCCTAAGGTGTTGGTCAACTTCAAGAGGAGGTGGTTGTGGTTGTGGTAGTGGTGGTGGTGAGATTGAGGGAGAGTGGAGTGAGTAGATGCATGGGAAAACGGTTGTAGGATCTTGTTCCTAATCCATGAGTTGTTCTTCTTGTGTTTCTCCTAGGATTTTTGCATCACAATCAAAATGAAGTTGAATACAAGAAAGCGGAAAAAGTGAAAGAGAATCGAATAATGCTAGCGTAAAGTAGTGGAAGATGGTTGGGGACCAAAGTCGAGGAGCCTACCATTGAAGAACACGAGGTCGACGTTTGCCACGCCAAGCCGATGATGGTCGATGATTCCGGAGTGGTTGTGGAGCTTGCCAATGGCCTTGAGGAACACAGCTCGGCTAAGCTTGAGCTCCTGCATGAACCCCAAAGGCCTTGGGGTTAGCTACATTATTTTTTGTTTAACCACATTTTCAAAATGTGGTCAAATGACAACCTCACCATAGGTATTGACCAACAACATCATTAGAGAAATCAATTAAAACAAAAATAATATTTGAAACCAACTTTTTTAGGGACACCTAAACACCCAACACAGGAAAAGAAGAGAAATTAGAAAGAAAAAAAAAGTGGGGATTCTCGTGTGTTTATTGTGTGTTGAGTGTCTTAAGTGTTGCAGGTTCAAATAACATCCTTGATGAATAAAATAACCCGCCAGACTAAAAAAAGAGGCTCATCAATTTTCATACGACTAGCGCATTTGCGCTTGCACCTTCACTAATTCAAGTTCATTATTCCGGTGCAGCACCTCTTTTGTTCTTTATGTATTTCTTGGTATGTACATTAAGAAATAAGAAACTACTATACCATTGAAAAACCAGCACCAAGTGCCTCATGTTCCATAACAAGGGAAAAAAAAATACTAAAACCAAAAAGTAAGACAACATAGATGATATCAAGTTTCACTAGTGGATTGTTGAAATCCTCTCAAGATTGATGGAAAAGTCGTGTGTGGTGTGGGGATATTTGACAGCACCATTTGATCACAGGAACTGGAAGTTGTCGTGTCGTATCTTGGGGGACAGGACTATAAGACTAGCTCTCCACAATCTTTCCCATCTACTTCTAAGTCTTCAAGTTTGTCCCTCTCTTGTAGCCATTCATAACCACTCCTTTCCTCTTCCGGTATGGATAATCCTTCTACTGAAATTCCAAAAATTGGTCAGTCCATTAGTTAAATAAATAAGAGCAAAATATGTATACCATTTGAGGGTGATATATAAAATAGTTTTCCATACTTACTGAGCATGAGGCGGTAAAATACAAAAAGTTAAATAGTTAAAATTAAAAATTGAGAAATGTTTTCTGTCCCCATTTTAAAAATTTTATAAAGGAAATAGTAAAAGTCAAGAAATAAAAACTAAAAATAAAATTTTATTGTTTTAATTGCTTTCGGTATATCATTCATGAAATTTTAAAAATAGAAAATGAAAACAGGAACTAAAAAAACCCTTAGCTTCTCTCCTACTTTTGTCTCTTTCTTTTAGTGACCCCTTTTATGTCCTAGATGTTCAAACAACAAGAACATTAAAATATAAGTGGGTCAAGTACAAAAATCAGATGATTCAAAAACTGACGTGTGATTAGATGTAGAAAACTAGAAATGGTGTTCATAAAATGTTGTGCAAAGAGCATGTTAATTCGTATAAATGAATTGCAAAGAGCAAGTTAATTCATATAAATTTAGTGAAAAGAGCATGTCTCTTTGAAGGTACAAAGTTTTGAGTAGTGAAACTTGATTTTTAGTTGCAAGAAGATGTACCTGAAAAGTTGGAAAAAGGGTAATTGTGGTAATATGTGCAGTGCCTGCCATCAGGATCAGAATATGGAGGACCAAGCACATCTAGAACTGCGCAAGCTGTCACTGCTGTGAAACAATGCAAGTTGCCCCCATCAGCAGGATAAAGGATAGAAGGGTTGCAAGGAGCAGTGAAATCAGCATCAACCTTAACTTTAGCCAACCGCATCTCATGAGCCTGGCCTGCATAATTAGAATATAGAAATTATTTTTCTTTATGTGTTAGATTATCTTAATAGAATATCGTCTCAGATTATTTAAGGGAAGACCTACAGAAACTATAAATGATTTAAATATAAATATGATAAGCCAGGGAACACTAGCTGTCTTATTCATATAGCCGACCCCACCTAGTGGGATATAAATGACCAACCAATGCTAGCACCATCATTCATCTCACAGTGAACACCTTTGTAAAATCCTAATGTGAAAATGAAAGTGTACTTTTCTTTAACATTAGTCCACATTTAACAACAGAAGTTTAAAGATAGTTCTAAAAACATATTTTTACTGTGTCTTGAAATCAGCTACAACAAGGAAACGGTTATTGACTATATTAATATCCATCTTCGCAGTTGATCTATTTTGTGACATCCCTTCTACATTTCCCCATTATAACAAGGTTTTTTTTTTTTTTAACATAAGTGTCAAATAGCTTTCCTTTTTTCTATTTTGTGACCATTCTAAATATAATCTGTTTTGCCTCTCTACCCAAACATGTGTAAAAGGGACAAACATGACACCATGAAGCATGACTAAATGTTTGTTTTCCTCTTTTGACCTTATGACAAAGAGTCAGTGCATGAAGCTAGTGAATAGTAACTATAGAAAAAATTTTAAAAGTGGAAAATACTCACTTTCTGGTGGTTTGACAGTGGAGGGGGTTTCAGGAGGCAAGTCAACGACCCAATCATATGATTTGATGTGCATAGTTCCAAAAGGAGCTTGCTAAATACTGTCATACCAGGGTGATTATGAAGAGGAATAACCCCAGTTGGTGGAAGACAAAATATTCCCATCTGCAATATATATAAGAAGTTACCATCAACAAAACAGCACACCCCCTCTTGTATATATGCATGATGAAAGCAGTTTCAGGCCAAGCATAAGTACCGAGAATTTTTCACACTCAAATATGTGCAGGTATGTGATTCTGGGAACTCTTTGAGATCCGTTTGTCTTGAAATATGGCATGTCAGGATTCAAGCCAACATCTTCTGGTTTTATTCCATCTGCGAAAGAGAGGGCAATAGTTGCATACGTTGCATGGCACATAAAAAGAAAATAGGAAAACCAATGAAATTTGCAAACACCAAATGAAAGAGCAATGCTTCAATAGTCAACAAAAAAAATAGTCAGAATTTTTCACAGAAACCACGGTAGTTATCTGATAAAATAAAGAGACACGACTCACTTGCTCGTCCAAGAGTAAAATAAGCATGCCATATCAATCTGACAACAAAATTTGCGCAAATTTCTGGTCATCTAACATTTTTTTATTAAGTATTGGCATTACTGTGGTCTAGCAACTGTTAGTTTGTGTATTCCAAAAGAATATACCAGAAAAATCGAATATATGTATCCAGGAACAGACATATGAAACCATCAAAAAGCAAAGCTCTTGTGCTTAACAACTGTCATTAAACAATGTATTTTTTGTCCTAGGCCTTCAGCCACTTGACCAATTTCTTTTTACCCGCTCTTTGACAATCATCACCATTAAAAAATATTTTAACCAATAGCATTCAGTTTGCTATCAAGCCCACAGATTGCATGTTTCCCACCAAATTGTACAGATTTCAAATCTTTATAAACTAATTATCTGGACCACTGTCACCAAATGAGCCCCAATATGAGGCATAGCATGCAAAAATTATTCACATGAGCTTGTCACTTAATTACTCAGACAATAGTTGATTGAAAGTGAATAAACTTAAGGGTTTATTAGTTAAATATACTCAAAATTGTAAGTTTCTAAACTTTATGGAGGGTCCCATGTATTGAAAAAACAAAAACACACCTTCCCAAGGTAAACATTATCTCTTTTACTACCTTAACCAGTGCCCTTGATACTAAGCTCTAAGAGATGATGTCAAATTCATATTAAAACACGGGCTTGACATCATATTGTAAGCCGGAAAATTGAATGTACATATGTCTCTCATCGTGGGGAACAAGCACATGATAACATGCATCTTTTTTATTTGATAGCCAAAAACCTCGGAATATATAGACATATGAAGTATAAAATATATCCATGGTTGTTAGACACACAGGCTGATCCCACCGGTGCGGAGGAAGCAAAATCAGCATGGATATCTGAAAATGATGCAATTTGAGAAATGGATATGAACCCATGAAACACAAAGATAAAATACGATGCTGATCCGATATGATTACAGGGGGATATGGTGAAATTTTAAAATTTAAGATGCAGGGATGTGTGTGTATATATATATATATATATATATTATCAACATGTTATTAAATTTACTTGACTCTTATCATAATTATCTTAAAAAGACATAAAAAAAATATATCAATGACATTTTATGGACAAACCAATTTGTAAAATCACCTAAAAAATTAATTTTGACACATTTTAAAATATTGAAGTATTATTATTGAATACAATACGTCATAAATCACGCGAGTGGAGATGATGAAGTATCGGTGCAACATAGATATCAATACCAACAATTTAAACAAAAACCATATTATTTAATTAAAAATGAGATAGAAAATAAAATTATTAAACAAATACAGCATCTGGTTTCATTGATAATTCCAAGGAAAATGGGGAAAAAAGTAAAAAAAAAAAAAATTCAATCCAAATCACACGTAATCCACTAGAATCGCAAAAAATATTTCATGTGCTTTAAAATATTACGAGGCTGCATGACTAAACATCATATTAGATTAAATTTAAAACATGATTTAACATCCTCAATTTTAGTCCCAAAAGTTATTATATCCATGCTTCAATTTGCTTTGATTTAATCGTGAAAATAAGAAATTAATAATTTAGTGTATGTGAAATGTGATAAAGTTAGTCTTGATTCAATTTTTTTTCCTTTTTATATTCTGAAGTTAGTCTTGATTCAATTTAATCCTTACACTTCGTCCCAAAAACTGACTTCAATCCCGTTTCAAAACTTTATAGACACAAAATTATTAATTTCTTAATTCGACGTGCTAAATTGAAGCATAGGATAGAAACGAGACTTTACCCCCCAAACCATGTCTTATTCTCCGTCTCACCAATTACATCTCGACAAAGATGAGAGCATCTGGCACCATTTGTGACGAGAGAAATTATTGATGGGACAAAGAAAAGGGCACAATTTGGGAACCGATGATTTTCATCGATATCTATCAATCCTTACAATTAACTCTTCACAACAAGATGAAAACCCCCCACACAGACAAGGATGTTCCATCCAGATCAAAAATTTTCACCCAATAACAAATCACACACAAACAGAAACAAACAAACAAAAAAATATAATAATAATAATAATAATAAAGAAATGAAGCATATTGCATACATGTACCTATAACAGCACGCAGGGTCTGAATGTCATGAGGGGGAGGGACAATCCCAGGAGCCGCAGAGGCAAATACATCCTTGCAGGTCTCAAAGAGCATCTTAACTGGCGGCATCGGCATCGCCATCTTCCTCTGACGCCGCCGGTTTTTCCTTGACCTGCTGCTGTTCCTAATTGTCTCCTTTGGCAATTCACAGAAGTCTCTCCCTTTTCTATCAGCCAAGGTCCTCTCAATCCCCATTCACATCAACTTTGGTTTCAGCAATTCACAACAACCCCACAAAAAAAGAAAGAAAAAAACGAAGAAAGGCCTCAACTTTGGTTTAACAATTCACAACAACTCAGTTTCAGCAAATGGGCATCCCTCAAATTTAAAGGGGAAAAAAAAATAATGCACGAGAGAAGAAAGAGCCAGAAAATGCAGAGAACAGAGGAAAACAGGGGTGTGTGACAGTAATAATAATAATAATAACAACAATGATGGGGTTGAGTTTTTTCTTGTTTTGGTTTGTACTTTGTAGGGAGAATTTTCAAAGTTAATTGTTGTTTTTGGTGTAAAGGGGTGGGAAAGAGGTGTTGGATGATGTGGAGATTGGCATGGAAAGTTGTGATGGTGAAGCAGGGGTGTGTGGAATTGGTGGTGGGTGAGGAGGATTGTGGAATGACATGATTTATTGTATTGTGTTGTTGGTATAAAAGAGGGAGGAAGAAGCAGTAGCAGGGTTAGCTGAGGAAAAACAGTTGGTTTCTCAAAGGAAAAACCAGGGGCCATGCTAGCTATTCCAGTGGGCTGTTTCAACAGCGGGTTTTTTTTATGTTTATTTAATTTAATCTTAGCTTGTAATCATTCATTTAATATGGTATTCTTATTCTTCTTCTTACTATTATTACTATTGCTATGATAATATAAACCATGCTTATATGATATTCCCTCCAAGGTGAAATTAACTTTGCAATTTTAAATATGCATAAAAATTAAAGAAATAACTGAAAATAACTTAATGTTAACTTCTTCTTTTTTTTTTATTAATCAATATTATCTTCTTTATTTGATACGTAAAAATTTAAGGTAAGAGAATGACGTTTCAATTAGAAGATGAAAAAGTCTCTATGCTTAAGAGCATTAATAGCCATAAAAAGACGGATTGAATTTCAAACCTACGACCTTTGAATGTTAACATATTTTAGATATATTTTACAATTTTTTAATATTATTCTTGATATTCATTATCTCTCTTGTTTAATTACTTCTTTTCATTTGCTCTCTCTTCTTTAATAAAGAGGATTTAGGGTTTATTTTTTATGCTATGTCTCCTTCTTTTTTCATGCTAATAAAGAGTATAATTGAAAAATATAATTAGTATTATCTAAAATTTTTAAATAAATAATTATTGTGAAAAATAAAAGTTTAAAATTAGATAGGTATTTTCAACTAATATACATATGGAGAAGATCAAGTGAGAACATTGATTTTATATATAACTGAGAGGAGTAAATCTATACCTTCAAATCTTACATTAATAATCAGAATTAAAATATAAAGTCATATAATTTTTTAATGTCACTGTATATATACAACATGATTTACACTCACTAAAAGTTGAGTCGCATCTGTTGTTAGGAAATAATTGTGCCAATAGTAGAAAATTTAGTTGATTACAAGGGACAGGGAAACTATAATGTCAAATAATAAAATTTGTATTTAATTGGAATACATGCATCTAATTATATAATTTTACATAAATAAATATGATTATTTTTCATTCTCACTACTTGAAAAGTTATATAAAAAAAGAGATATGATTGAATAACAATATAAAACTATTTTATATTATTAGTGCATCAAAATTAAGCTAATAAAATTTTCATTTGATTTTTCAGTTATATATATAAAATCTCCAATTATTCGTATATGATTTCCCAGCCAAGTAACAACGTTATAATTTATCACATCAATTTCTTGATTCCCTCTTCACCATGATTTTCCACTAGTAATACATGCATTTCCAAATGGCCATTTGACTTAGGGTGTATTTTTTCAGATTTTTAAAAAAATGATAATTAAAACTAAATTTTATATATAACTAAAAAAATTGAAAATTGATTTTTTCTAGAAGTTACTAAATTTAGTTTCTACAAAAAAGCTGAAAACTAATTTTTTTTAATTTTGATTATTTTTTAAAAATTATTCAAATATACGAAAAGTAATTTTTTTGGTAAAAAAAAAAATGATTGTTAGCCAAAATAATAACAAACAAATGCACCCTTATTTAATTTTTATGAAGTACTAATAACACAAGTCAATATATATAATACATAATACATGTTCTTTCTGATTCTTTGATTTTTTTTTTAATTTTTTTTTTTTGGCCTTATGTCCTTTGAACCCTTGCTGATTCATGCTATTTATTTTCACGTGCCATAGAAAAATGAAATTGTCCAAAAAGAAAAAGAAAAGAACGAGATTGTTTTGAGTTTGAATTTCCTATTTAAGAAGTGGGACGCATCGGATACTAATATAATTAATCAGTTGCAAACTTGCAAATTGCAATTACATCGTGCTTACCGTTCTCATTATAATTAATTAGTTAGTCAAGAAACCTGTTGGTCGTCGTAGTTGTAGATGGAAGCTTAGATAACAACTAGAAATTAACCCTGCGCTTTGCACAGGTTCATTTAATTCCATTTTGGTGATGATTAAATTGAAATTAAATTTTTTTAAATAAATTATTGTAATGTTTAAGAATTATATGTGATAAAAATATATTAATTTTCTATATTATTCATTTTTACAATAAAATAAATTAATAGTAATTATACTAAGAAAGTTCACTGAACCACACACACACACATATATATATATATATATATATATATATATATATATATTATCCATGACAAAATATAGGTTTTTGGCAAATATTACCCCACGTAGTTCAATAATTAACCTTGACTTTTATTTATTGTTATTGCTGATAGACATTTATAGGGAATTGGTTTCCTTTTCAAGATGAAAATCCACTTTGATTCCTATGCTATCAAAACTATTCGAGCAGTAAGTGCTTCTGCACCAAATATTACTTTTGTAATAATTTTTGCTCCTAATATCACAATGACATGTGCAGGAATAAATTTTTTTTTGAATAATGACGATCAATAGTATTATGAAATTTTGCTGCCTTAAGATATGATTAAAAATAAAAATGCAAAGGCAAGTAAGAAAGAGAGAACAACTATAAGTAATTTATGTTTGCACTTGAGTTATTTTCTTTAGTGATATTTAGAAAGTGATTTAGCTGAGTCTTTCGTGCTCATATATATAGAACAGTAGAAATTTTTTTTATAAATAGGCCTTATTAAATTAATAATTAGTTAATATTAATAATAAATTACATTATTATTCAGATATATTTTAAGGATTATGAGTGAAGCAGTTTTGTTTTTAGTTATCTTTTAAAATCTTAATTTTTAATTTTGTTAATTTATTGATTTAAATATGTTTATTGTTGTAAAGTTTTTATAATTAGGTCATAGTAAACGAATGTGCAAAATTATTGAAAATAATTGAAACAATTAAGCACACCAAAATAATTTGAAAAGCAAGTACTGGTCTATAGTATTAACACACTTTAAACGCCCTGGGTTTGGTTAAGCATTAAAAATTAAGATTTACGATTGCTTTGGGTTTATAAATTAAGGATTACTATTGTTTTATTCAAAACTGATAAGTAAGCCAAAACCATTGCAATATCAGAAACATAGAATGGGTCTGATTCGGATAGTGCAGTTACAATGAGGCAATTATGTATGGAGATATCTTAGGAGCGGTTATACTTTTCAATATTGATTATAGCCTTGCGATTTGGGACCTTTGGTGATGGATGATTATGCGGCTATTATTTGATGTGATTAATCATTTATGTACTTAAATTCAATAATTTCAATATTGACAGATAAAATGAATCTGACATATAGAAGGGATCCATTATATATTGTTATCTAAATTAAAACATTTTAAAAATAGGAAATAAAAATGAAACTAAATATCATAATAAAATTTATTTTTAATAATTATTAAAATTTAATTTTGATTTTTAGTTTTATTTAGCCTTACAATGATAATTTTATAATATTTTTAATAATGAGACAATTGTGTTTACGGACTATAATTTAGTTTGCATCATCAAATAATTTTTCAAAAAAATTTATAATGACTAGAGATAACACTATTACCTTTAATCTATAAGTAAGACATATTTTTTCTTTACAGATAATTTATATAATGACTAAAGACGTCTGAATCAAATCAAAATTCAATTAATTGATTAATTTATGAAAACGAATATACTTTGATTAGGTTGCAAATGAAAGATTTGTTCAAAAAAAAACATTTTTTGTTTGAAATCATATTTTTGTAAAAAAAAATCTGATTTATTTGAAAAATATATTTCTTTTAAGAAAAATAAATCCCATTTTAATATATGATTTTTATAAGTAAAAGTAAATCCATTCTAACACTACAAGAAAAACGTCAAAATCGACACCTTTGACGGGTATTTCAACGGGTTCGAATTATACCGATGGGTGTACCAACGGATACGTGGACATCGGTTTCGGTCGAATAATATCACAATAAACGGTTATTTTCGATGCTTGTACTGATGAATAATAAAATATTTAGCCCTCGTACAATTATATAAAAGGTATCACCACGGGAGACATATTTATATCGATGGGTTTATTTAATTTTACCGACGGGTATTTAAATAAAAAAATAATTTTCTTAATATCTTCCAACGAAGTTCCAGACGGTATATTGATTTATGCAAAACAATTTATCTTAAAAATATTTCGTATTACTAATGAGTGTACCGTCGGTAAAAAAATTATTTTTTTGCCCTCTTTAATTATGAAGTGATTTGTAATTTATTATTTATTTATTTATATAATTACATAATTATCAATTAAATTGATATTAAATAAGAAAATAATAAAATGAACAAATTAAACTAATTAAATAAAATAGCTAATTATGACAATAAAATATATACAAATTACAATAAATGCAAAAAATATCTAGAATGGAAAAAAAAAAAGAAGCTAGATAAAAACTAGCTGAACTTCAGAACATCGCATCGTGAACCATCATCGTCATCTGCGTCATCAGACTGAGTGGCCTTCAAAGATGGAGCGGAGTGGGATATGGGGGAATGGGATCTAGGGGAGCGTCTTGCAGAAGGGAGGATCTAGAAGCCTGCATGTCAGGAAAGAAAGTCATTACATCTATAGTGATCTTCTGTTGTTCAAGCTGAGCCTTCTCCTTCTATGCTTTCTACTTTGTGCTAATCCAACAGAGCTTAGACTCTCGATCTCTTTAAGCTCCTGCTCCATGGCTCTGGCCTCCTCCTGGTCCTGAAGCTCCTGAAGGAGTTATGCCTCCTGCTCAACTGTGCATCCTGCCAAGCTCCTAATTGAGGGCATAGACACGTTCTCAGCATCATCCCCAATAGTTGACCCAATGGCAGAGGATAGGGATATACTCTCAGGGTAGTACCTTATCCCATATATGTAACTCTTATAAGGGCCATCAACCACTTGGGCCCAGACATCCTCCTTGTTTGGAGGAGGAAGAATGTCAGCATCAGGCCTAGCATAGCTATCTGGGTCTAGTCCTAGTTCTGTGCCTACTCCCAAAGGTCTGTAAACTCGTGCTATAAAGGAAAAAAGATAAAACACGTTGTAAGTAATAATTATGATATAAATGAAAATAATAATAAAAATGAAGTAAAGATATATCTAAATTTAAACTTATATAGGTCACCTCGAGAGTGAGGGTCTCCAAACCTCTAAGGATGCCTATCTCTTTCCCTTTGGTTTGAGTCTCCAAAATAGCTTGCCCTATGAAGGGCTAAACTCCTCGCTTGCCAAATAAGCACAACAAAGTCATAAAAATATAGTATTTACCACAATTCAAATATAGTAAATAGTAAATGTTATTATAAAATATTAAAAAGTTAAAAAATTGCCAAACGCTTATGGGTCCCTCTTGGGTGCTCGACCATATTGTAACATCCCTCTTATGGATTGCCAACTATCCTCAACCGGGTCTTTTCAGCGTGCTTGTCCTCGATGCTTAGGAAAACTTGGTCACCCATCCCAAAATTACCCAAGCCAAGCACGCTCTTTTCTTCGTGATGGGCTCCGAAAGAAAGATGCATCTTTGTGGCATAGGTAGTACCAATCAATTCATATAGGTTAACTATATAGTCTCATACTATACCTCAGGTTCGGGTGTGTAATCGTTCATTCATGTACAGCCGCTCCTTGTCATGCTGCAATGGCGATAACTCCTTGCCTCGTCCCGGGCGTTACACGTATGGGCAACCCCTCTTTTGTGAGGCTCGATTTGTCTTCCGACCTATCTTGAAGGTTGGGTCGCCCTCATGGCGCTGTAACTTAGCCAAGGTGGTGTCATACCACGAGCTCATGTATCCCTTGGATCATGAAACATATCCGCATTCGCTTGGAGGACCTAATCCTCCAAGCCCTCTTCACTGGGGCTCATGCTCGGGCTAATGTAGAATATTCTGCATATACAAATCCACAGCATATAAGTGATTGTATATAAGCATATAATTAAATAATATAAACATATATTTTAACAAAAGCGAAGCAATCATAGAATTACCTTCCACTTCTTCCACCGCAACTCCTTAATATCAGGAGATGTCAATCCATGTGGACCACGGATGATTATCCGACTCTGTATAACCTCCGTGATCCTATGGTAAGCCACCGCAAACGGATGAAAACTATTAAATAAATGAAATATATCAAAAAAACAATCAAAATTACTCAAATATCATAAGCAATGTAAAATTAAATTGTAATAAAAAAAAACATGTTTCAACTTACCTGTCTTTGCCATTGACCCAATCTTAGGAGCGGTCTTCCATCAGGCCCAAGTGGCCTGCCGGTGGGCCTAGAGGCTTGTGACCCAGTCGAGGAAGGAGGAGTTGATTAGTGCGGGGCTGGGAGTCGAGGCGGTGGTAGGGCTAGGGAAGTGGTTGCTAATGTGAGTGGGCTGTGAGGATGAATATGGGGAGATGGGGCAGACATACCCAAGAGTGGACACATTCTGAAGCTTGGGGTGTTGATGGTAGGAACTGAGGTGGAAGTGGTGAAAGTGGAGGTGGTGGAGGTGGTGGAAAGGACGTGCGGAGGTGGTGGGAAGGGTGGTGGCTCAGGTGGTGGTGGGTAAACCGACCTTCAAGATCGGCCTCTACCTCTACGAGCCATCCTGAAACAATTAAAAAATAATCCACAACAAAACATTAATTAAATCAGGAAATTTCAAATAATATCATAATAATATTGCATATAATATTGAACACCTTAGTTAATCTGAAAGTGCAGGTTTTCATCATCACTTTGTTGTTGATCACTAAGTGAATCATCGGCACTGCTATCACTTATTTCATCTTCGTGATTTTTGATTGGGTTGTTACTTGTGCATTCAATTATGTCAACTTCCCCAATAGTCAACGGAAGAGGGTTTTTAAAATTGTCTGCATCGATTCCTGCCCTTGAAGGTGGATCATCCACTTGATAAGCATCTTCAACAGTATCTTCCTTTATTTCAATCCTATATCTTAGTTTTATCTTGTTCACAATCATCCATTGTGACCTACTTTTCTTAGGATAAGACATATAATATACTTGTCTGGCATTTTGGGCTATAATAAATGGATCATAACTTCTATATCTTCTGGTGTGATTGATTTCAATGATTTTGTAATTGTTGTGTTGTCGTGTCCTAATTAGTTGAGTAGGATCATACCATTCACATTTGAATATAACACATTTATTTGTGAGCTCACCCACGTACTCAAACTAAGGATTTCCTTAATGACACCATACCAATCACATTCTCTCCCCAATATCGCCTTTAACACAAACACCAGTATTGTTGTTTTTTTCCACGCACCCTAATCAGTTGTGTGAAACTTGTACCCATTAACATAATACATGGGCCAACTTACAACTTTATTTTTTGGCACCAAGCTAAATTAAATAAATGGGGACATGTTACACCATTATTTTTGTTATGAACCTATGTACATGAAGTTTGAAATGTCAAACTTACTTGTATCAAACAAAATTAACAAATAAGAATATATTGGGTTACATAATCTTAAACAAGTGGACTTACATGTAATCTAAACCAATTCTGGAAATTGTTGAAGAAATCTTGACCATAAGTTGCTCAAATTCTGTTGAAAATATATTTTACGTTATTTTAAAAATGCATAACATCACACTTTCACCTAAAAAAAAAGGATTATTGACTTACAATCTGAATGGTTGCACCTCGTCACAATTTATCAAAATATGTAACTGTGCAGAATTCCACTCCTCGAAAGTCAGCCATCGAGGCATGCTCTTTCAGCTCGACCAGGTTGATTGAATATAGACAAAGTAGGTGGAATAGAACACTTCTCTCCATCATCGTTATGACCAACCCTAGTTCTCCTAGATTGAACATGTGGCTGAAAGTAAAATGAGCAGAAATTTGAAGTCTCTTTCGCTAGATAAGCTTGGCATATTGATCCTTCCACTTGAAACCTATTCTTCACTGTTTTTTAAACCCTCATATTTCCCTTTCAAATGGATACATCCACCTGTATTGAACCAATCCACACACTCATACTTCATATGCCAAATGTATGGGCAAGTGTTCTATTGAGTCAAAGAACTCGAGAGGAAAAATTCTCTCTAATTTGTAGAGAATTTTGGAAATATTTTTTCCATGACAAGCAGATCATCAAACAAAAGAGTAGAAGAGCATAAATGTATGAAATACTAATTCAGCTCGGTTAAGGGCTTCCAAACAACATCAGGTAGCTCTCTAAATGCAATTGGAAGCAAACACTCCATGAACATTTGACAATCGTGGCTTTTCATACCAACAAGCTTACCCTGTGCAACATTGATGCACCTACTTAAGTTAGAAGCATAACCATCGGGCATTCTTAACTCCTTAAGCCATGACAAACTGCTTGTTGCTAATTGGAACTCAGGGCATATTTGGCCTTTGGTTTATAGAAATGACCATCTCTTTCTTGTAAATGCAAATCAACCGCGTAAATACTTAGCCAGATCATGCCTTGCCTTGTCGTTGTCTTTGGTTCGATTTGTATCCAATATAGTATTGATAATGTTGTCAAACACATTTTTCTCAATATGCATAACATCTAAACAATGACGCACCAAATTATCCTTCCAATATGGCAACTCCAGAAAATATTTTGTTTGGTCCAATTATGGTATACCCCATAGCCTGGTTGTCGCACTACCTTTTGATTTTTGTTATTTTTGGGATATCCTTAACTTGATCCCACATTTCGTGGCCACTTAGTCTAATAGGAGACTTATCATGTTCAACACAATTTCTTTTAAAGCCTATCTACTTTGCCTATATGGATGATCAAAATCTAAGAACCTTCTATGACAATTAAACTAAGAGTTCTTTCCTCCATGTTTCAAGGTGAATGCTTTAGTATCGTCCATGCAAATCGGGCATGCTAATTTGCTTTGGGTCATCCATCCAGACAGCATTCCATAAGTTGGGAAATCATTGATGATCCACATTAATGCAACTTCTCATCATGAAGTTCTTAGTTGAAATGTCATAAGTAAGAACACCCTGACACCACAACTCATTCAATTCATCAATTAGGGTTGAAGATACACATCAATCTTAGCTTTTGGATTATTAGGGCCAGGGATTATATACGTTAAAAAAAGGTAAGGATCTTTCATGCACTTATCAGGAGGGAGGTTATAGGGCATAATAACTACGGGCTAACAATAGGGTTTGGTAAATTGGTTATTCAAGTAAATCCATCTGAATAGAGTCCCAATCTAACATTTCATGGGTCAAAAGCAAAATCAGGATATTGTTGATCAAACTTTTCCACGTCTCACCATGCGATGGATGCGTCATCACACCGTCATCCTCTGATTTCACTATGCCACCTCATATGAGAAGACGCATAGAGACTTGTGAGTCTAGGGATTAAGGGCATATAGTGCATTCTTTTCTAGGGACATCCTTATACCTCCCACTTCCACGTCTCTTGGGTTTAAACCTAGGCTCTTGGCAAAACTTACACTCAGTCAATGAAATATCATCTTTATAATAAAGCATGCAACCTTTCAAGCAGCAATCAATCTTTATTTCTTTCAACCCAAGTTTAGAAACTAATTTTTTAGCTTGATAAAAATCTTTTGGAATTGCATCGGGTTCGAACTTAGCTCACTGATTAGTGCAGCCCACTGATCAAAAGAACTTTGGCTTTGATTCCTTCGGACTTAATGCTCAACATTTGAATTGCTAATGGCAATTCAGAGTGCACACAATCCTCCCATAAAGGTTGATTGGCTGCTTCTAGGAGACTATAAAATTGAGCGCATCTTGGTTGGGCTCCTAGACTGAAGGCTGCAAATAACAAGTAGCAAATTCAGGACAGTAGCATCAAACACCATCTCATGATGCCTAGCCAAGTTATCCTCCCACAACACACCTACTTAATTCCATGCATTAACTACCTCTCCTTGCTTAATTCTAAACCCAATAGTCAAGGCATGAATCCCCACTTGTATAAATGAACCCTTATTGTATCATCATCCAAATACTTCCTATATTTGCACCTATTACATGGACACCTAACTTTTGCTTCATTAATGAAATGTTGTATTTTACATGCCACACTCATAAATTCTTCAACACCACTATAAAATTTCAGTTTAATCCTCCTTCTATTAGGATGCAATCTATTGTACATCCATGATCGATTTGAAGGTGACATTGCGTTGTGATTAACCCTAGACCCTATAATTTTGTAAAGATTTCAAGTTATTACTTTCAAATACAAATTCAATTGCTATTTAAATTTTAAGTGCAACTACTTTTAATCTTATTCTCTCAACAAATATTTTGAAAAATTTTGACAATATATCCCCTTCAATTAGGAGTTTTTATCATCAAATATTTCTTTTAATTGGTCTTTAAAACACATTCAATTGGTCTTTAAGTTTTATTTAAATTATTATTTTTAAACAAATTCAATTGGATTTTAAGTTTTTTTAACATAGTTACTTTTATTCAATCTATTATTCCTAAAAAAAGGTTAACAAAATTTCAGCATCTCCACTTAAATTAGAAGCTTCGTCATCAGATATTTATTTTACTTGGTCTTTAAAACACAATCAATTGATTTGTAAGTTTTATTTAAATTATTATTTTTAAACACATTCAACTAGCTTTTAAGTTTTTTCAAATATAGTTATTTTTATTTAATCTATTATTCCTATAAAAAAATTTAACAAAATTTCGCAGCATCTCTTCTTAAATTAGGAGCTTCCATTGTTACATATTTCAGTCAATAAAACAATTATAGATATTATTATAAAGATCAATAACATAATAGATATAGTAAAATAGTAACATTTTAATAATTACATACAATTTACATAATCCTAAAAACTTTTGGCATCCCTTATAACTCCACAACATACATCTTACAATCTCTGCAAACACAAAGAATCCCAGCAAATAATGCAAACAAGTCGGGAAATCAACACCCTTCCCCCTAATTATGCAATCCTCATTTCCTACAACTCTATCATAGAAAACATAAGTCTCTATATATCCTACATACATATTAAACAATTAAACGATATAAATAAAAAATATTTAGTTACTAACCTCAATAGTCAAAAAATACAAAATGTACAAAAGCTCTTGGAATTCTTTTACATCTTTTAGGCATGTAAATGAATCCTTAGTTATTGCTAATTAGAATGACCAAGTATCTAACTAAATTTTTCAATTAATGATATCAAATACTAATACTAATCATTTATATTTTAAAATCTGGTCTTATTAAAAATATTATAATACAAATCATTTGCATCCTATTACTATACATAAAAATAATTTTTTATCATCAAATGATTTTATTAACAATAGTTCAAATTTTTACTAATATCTGAATCTTATTCCTATAAAATAATTAGATATATTTGGAACTCAAATTTTAACAATATTTAAGATTTTTACCAACATTTGAATCAAAATCATATTTTATTAAAAAAATAATATTTGAATCCTATTCCTATAAAAAAAATTATGAATCATATTCTTGTAAAACAAATTATTCATTTGAAAATTAAATTTCTATTAAATTAAATATTTAGTATATGATTTTTTATTAAAAAATCTGAATCCTATTGGTTTAAAAACTAATGCAATTAATGTCTTTTCATAAAATAATATTTGAATCATATTTTTATAAAAAATATAATTCATTTAGGCAGTGTTTGTTTTAAGGTTTTAAATTATGTCTCTAGGAATGACATTCTTAGGAATGATACTCCTGGAAATATTATTCCAATGTATCTTTAAAAAATTATTTGTTAAACATTCTTGGGATTATTTGTTAAGATTCCTTATGAATAAATTTAATACTTGTTTGTTTTATAATCTATATTTCTGATAATATATGTCATAATTTGTAAAATACCCTTAACACATTAATTTCTAGAAAAAAAATATAAATTTGGAAAATGTTACCCGATCAATGTAAAATTAAAAATTAACTTTTTCAAATTTATTCATCTTATCCAAATTGAATAATTAAATAAAATGCTAAAAAAATAACAATTATGTCAAATAAAAATTACACTTCCAACCAAAAAAAGAAAAAGCAATCATAAATTTGAAAATATTTTTCAATCAATATAAAATTAACAATCAAATATATAAAATTTATTCATCTCATCCAAATCTAATAATTAAATAAAATACTAAAAAACTAACAAGTGCGTCAAATAAAAATTGCCCTTAAAAGAAACCATAAATTCAAAAATATTTGGGAGGAAAAAGTCAAATAATTGAGGGATAATTTAATAATTATTTAATAATTGTGATTCCCAAGTCATGAAAATTTTTTTTCCACCCTTCAACTTGGGAATGGATTTACTAATTCATAGAAAACCTTTTTTCATAGAATAATTAATACCCAAAAATTTTGTAAAACTTATAATAAATGTAGGAATATATCATTCCAACTATCTATTCTCGGAAATAATTTAATATATTGAAACAAATATCCTATTAAAAATCATATTCTTATTAAATTAAATATTTAGCATGTGATTTTTTATTGAAAAATTAAATCCTATTCCTATAAAAATTTATGCAATTAATGTCTTTTAAAGGTAGAAAACCAAATGGTCTGTTTGAATAATACATCTACCATTATCTTTTTTGCAAAACCTGATTTTAAATGCAAATAATTTGAATCCTATGACTATAAATCAAAAATGATATTTCTATCATCAAATGATTTTATTAACAATATTTCATATTTTTACTAATTTCTGAATCCATTCCTTTTAAAAAATCAGATTTATTTAAAAATTAGATTTCAATAATATTTAAGATTTTTGCTAACATTTGAATCAAAGTCATATTTTATTAAAAAATAATATTTGAATCCTATTCCTATAAAAAAAATTTCTGAATCATATACCTGAAAAAAATTATTCATTTAAAAATCAAGTTCCTATTAAATTAAATATTTAGTGTGTGAGTGTTTTATTAAAAAATTTGAATCCTATTGATATAAAAACTAATGCAACTAATGTCTTTTCATAAAATAATATTTGAATCCTATACTTATAAAAAAATTTGATTCATTTAAAAATAAGATTCCTATTAAATTAAATATTTAGCATGTGAATTTTTTATTAAAAAATCTAGATCTTATTCCTATAAAAATTGATACAATTAACATTTTTTCATTAGAAGGTACCAAATGATATGATTGAATGACATATGAATCATTTTTTTTTCACAAAACCCAATTTTAAAATTATATATATATGTGATTATTTCTAAAAAGTTATCCTAATATATGAAAAATAATTTTTTAAGTGAAAAAAATTATTTTTACCACCTAGAATCTTATCCAAATGCCCCAAAATCACACATCAAATTAATCTTGTCTCATTTTCTTTTTACTTATGAGAAGAAAATATTTTGAGTGGATCTCACCTATTTTTTTCTTTTATTCTTTTATCGAAATAACATAAAATATTATTCTTTCTCATTTTTTTATTTTTCTTTCTTTGTGCACTCTTTATTCAATGAAATGTGTAGAAATACTTAAAAAAGAAATCATAAAATCATCAGAACATTTGATAAGAGAGGTGGTTGTTTGGCTATGGCAAATGAAATATCCTTTAACATGAAGAATTAAAGTTAAGAGTTTAGATAAAATAATTATTAAAAAAATTCAAAATTATGAAAACATATTTCAACAAAAATATAAGAAGTGGTAAATCTTCCACTAGTACTCTAAACTTCATTTAATCTTAAACAACAAGTAAGCCAATGAACAACAGCTTTGTTCTTTGCATTGTTTTCTTAACAAATATAAGAAAAATAAGTTAATCAAATTAAAAGTTTCGATAAATAATATCCTAACGGAGATAATGTGAATAATTTCCAACATTTTACTACTTCATAATCACTTTCAAGATGATACTTCCATAATATATATATTCCCTCAAAATCTAAACTTCCATAATCATATTTGAGAAATATAGATTACACAATTGATAGAATCAAATTGTGCCCATAAAAGGCCTAAAAAGCCTTGGAGTTTATTTATAAACTTTTATTAGTAACTTGCAATGTGTTAGTCCTAATGAATGGGATTCAGATTAGTTAATAATGTGATCTCGTATTTGATATCAAAATTTTTTTGATACTTTGTAAATTACATTATTTACACTAAGGTCTGAACCTAATACCTTATACTTTCTACCCAAACCATTCATCACTAAATCAATCATAGTGACTTGTATTTAATATCAAAATTTAAGTATATGGAAAAAATACTATTAGAAATAAGTTTAATTTTTATACACTAACTTTATTATATTGTTATTTAATCATGTATTATCATGCTAATAAAATTGATTACTTAAAAAGTCATGCAAATGTGATGATTTGATTAGACACCAATATAAAAAGGTTTTACACTATCAATGCATTGATATTACAAAAAATTTTATATTGATCAATACATAGAAATTAAACTCATAGAAAATATCATGATCGTATTTATCAAGATTAACCTCTCCTCTATTTAATGAAAAATAAATAAATCAAAATTGTGAATCCACTTTAAGCCCTTTGATAAAAGGGCTTAATATCAATTTTTCGTAGAAAGTTTTTGAAAATATTGTCAAAAGTTGGAAAAATTTTAAGAATTGTCAAATGTGTTTTGAGCCTTGAGAGATTGTGCCTCCACTAGTCCATTTGCAATGCCCCACTTGTTAACATGTCTTGGCTTTAAAATGAACAATGTTTGCAAACTGTCATAAAAAAATTAAATAAATAAAATAATGCTTGCAACCATGTGTCAGTGGAATTGATCTTAAGTGTACAATTTCACCAAAAAAAAAATCTTCAGTGTACAATTAATATATTAATATATACACTTATACTATTTACATAGGTTTTTCTTTTTCCCAAAGATTCACGGACTTTTTATCTCATCCATCCGTTTTTTCTTTTTTTCCTTCGATGATTTATGCCTCACATTTATTTCCCGTGAGCTCGGTACTGGAAATGTTCTGCTCCATAATATTTAATACAAACTAATTACGTGGAAGGCATCAGCTTGCACAGTTATAATTTTTTTTCTCTTTGTTTCCGGCAAAGATGGAGAAAATATCATGTGTTAATAAATATATATCAAATATGAATTATATTAAGGATTTAAGTGCTATGTAAATTTTTTTTTTACATAATCATTTAATTATGTATTACCACGTAAGTCATAATAGTTAATTTTTACACCCATTATTTAAAAAGTCATCCAAATAAAATAATTTAATTAGATGATGATGTAAAATAATTTTACTGTCAGTATATTAAAATTAAACTTTTATATTAAATATTTGACAAACATCTTTGTTCTAAGGATATCACCATCTTTTTATTTTGCAAACACGATTTGTTAACGAAAGAAAATTAAAAAAAAAAAACAAATAACACCAATACTTTATAATATTTTCTTTTAAAAAAGAGACCAACTAAATCAGCGGAAGCCATTGGGCGAAAAACCTAACTTAGACCCAGCCAACATCAATTCACCACATATCATGTTTTTGTTTTTATCCCTAAAAAATGTGAATCTTAATTTTTGTATCTAAAAACAAAATTGATTTCAGTTCAAATATTTCATAGCAATAGTTGATTTTTGCCCTTATCATGTATGATTGATGTCAATCATGCATGATTGAATGATTTGACTCTCTTATAACCAACTCATCATTTAAAATAAATAGTCTAATAACAGTGGTTAAAACCAAACAATTTTAGAATTGTTTGAACCAAAATAACACACACAAAAAAAATTAAAGGATGAAAACCAAAATTTACTTATTTTAATTTTCAAGAATAAAGATGTATTTGAATTTTTCAATTTTTGACATACATTATCACGTTTTTGTTTTAATATTTGAAAATAGGGAATTTGTGAGATGTAATCAAGCTCGTTTGATTTGAATATGAAATCTTTTCTAGTGAATTGGACAAATTAATTCGATTAAGATATTGTTGGTTTTGTTCAAGTCATCTGATTGAAGTGAAAATATCAAAAATATTTTTTTGTTTTATTCTTATATTAATCAATAACAATGCAATATTTGGTTATAAGATACTCCCTCTTTTTTACTCCATCCATCATTTTTTTTTTTTGTAAAATACCTGTCCATTTATTATAGCAAGAAACATTAGATTTTTTGTTTTCAATATTGCTCCTAATATAATTAATTGTATTTGTTTTTCAATAGTATTGTAATCATATGAATTTATATTTTAACAGGGGTAAGATGGTCTACTCATATATCTTTTCATCATTATCCAGATACATTTATTGTTTTCTTTTTCTTTTATTGATTTTGTTCCTAAGTTATCCATTGTCGGTCAGTGACAAATCATTTTGAGGCGAGCTCTCCTCAGCGTAAATCTTACCACTCCTAGCGGTAAATCTCTGATCACAAAACTCTTTCCATAAATACTATCAGGAGTTAAACCCTTAACTAAATGCTTAAGGAATCTAACTAGATACAAATTGTACTAGGTCTTGTGATTGCATTTATTGTTTTCTTAATCTATGTGTTTTTTGTTTTTCGACGGATGTAATGAAAGGGAGGGACTAGGCACTACTTAATAACAATGTGAATAAATAAATATCTTCAAAAATATAAACAAAGAAATAAAGCTGACTTAATCACTAAAAGTTTAAGTGTAAAATTTTGAAAGTTTAAAAAAAAAATGTGTGAATTCTAAGGGTGTGTTTGGTAGGAGAATAAAAATAGGAGTGAAAATTTCAGATGAATTTCATGTGTAATTTAAAGCACATATATGAAATTTTTACCCTCATTTTTACTCTTCAACCAAACACATGCTAAGTAGTAACTATAATTAATAATTAGTCATACTTATTTGTTGGGACAAAACTTTAACAAATATGATTTTATAGTGCTAATTATGTGATGCTAATTGTTTCAAGTTAGTATTGTAATATGATTTTCCCAAACTAAAGTGATAATTGTCCAGTGATGACTTCAAACAAAATGTGAGACGCAATTACTTCCATTAACTAAAATGAAGATCAGTTGATGTTTGGATGCATTTGTCAAATAAAAAAGATTTTGAGGGGTTGACCAGATGAATATGACTTCTTTCAGGGATTATTTTGTCAGTGATATGATCTTTTAATGGCTAAAATGGTGGTTCTTCCAAAACAAAATTCAAACTTGGTCTAAAAGTATATATTGTTGCATAGTGACACAATAATGTCCAATATATGGAGCTTCTTTCTCTAGTGAAGAGTCAAGAATGATGGGGAAAATACTTCAAAATCTCAATCAATGGAGCAATCCTTACTTTGATAGGATAAAATGCTAGAAACCATACACCTAGTAGTTTGAACACAAACACAATATAAACTCCAGTACATGGGCAAATGTATTGCTTGCCTCCATGGTATGTGCCTCCAATGGCCACCCTAAGAAACATTACCAAATATGATAGCCCAAGGGGTGATGGGAAAACATTTGCAAGTATGTCTTCCCAAGAGATGATAAGGGCATTCTCAAATGTGTCTACCTAAGGATTGATTGGGGCATCGCATGTGTATAATAATCCTATGTACCAAAATCCCCATCAAAATACGCACTATGCTAATGCCATTATGGCTAATTAACCTGCTAATGTTTGGCATGAATCCAAATCCTTATGGCCCATTTGTAGGGCCTTCCTATATGGAAGTACAAGCCTTTTAGGAGTACATATTTGCTGGTTCCTACCACCATTAGGCGAGAAAATGTGAGCTCTATATTCCCAAACAAGCCGAAACTTCTTTCAATGTCATAGATGGTCACTCCTAGCCCACTGCTTGCTACTTTGGCTTTCTTTAGATAGTAAATTAAAGAGAACCATCACAATTTAGTGAATATGCCTAATTACTCACCAAATGGCTATTGTATTTGACACATTGGGAATCGAAGCAGTGCTAATGCCTGTTAAGTAATGATCTTAAACATTCAAGAAATGAGAGAGATAGAAAAAAGGAGAGTTACAAAGGAAGAACAATAAGAGAGAGAAAGTGAGAAAGAGTAGAATAAGGGGGTTTCTTTGTTAAAACAAGAAGATTGTAATGGAGTAGAAATTTGAGTATAGAGAATTGTAGAATTTGGAGGGAAGTGGAGAAAGAAGAGATTAGAAGAGAGAATCCTTGAGAAGAGAGAAAGAGAGTCAAGGGGGAGATAATCGTTTCACACTTTACATCATTGTCCCCTATTAATCACTAATACTCCTATTTATACTAGTCTTCACAGATTGAATGCCAATCTATTAATTGGGCTACTAAACCTAATCAAACCCATATCCATTATATTACATTCCCCTCAAAGACAACCTTGCCCTCAAGGTTGGTGGAATAAAGAAATCACACATAATTATCCCTATTATACTACACAAAAAATAAAATCCACTAAGATCTCATTGTTTAAAATAAGGCCCATCAATCAAGTCATAACCTGGCTTGTTTCCATGGACTGATTTGGATTAGGTGTGAACTAAAAATTGCAAAACATCCCAAGCTTAACTTCTTTTTAGCAAGAGTTGGCCGATTAAAAGTAAATTCCACCTAACACTAGGAGACATGGCCAATCTTGAGTTGTTGAGAAATGGCCTTCACTTGATCAAATTAGCCTCTAAAGTTTAGACCCAAACTTCCATTCCCAACCTTGATCTTGGCCCGATATCCCTAATTCTAGATCTAGAAGATGTGAGACCCATGTGGACCTAGCCTCCCCTTCCTCCTTTTTATAGAACACTTGGACTAGCACAGAAGTGGTGCCACCATTGCTCCTGGAGGAAACCATGTACCATTTCTTGTTGTTGCATGGATCCACCCTTGTTGCAAGTCCTTCTGCTACCACTTGTTGATGTTCCAGCGGCTTCACTGATGGTTCTACAATGTAGCTTGCTGTTTGTCATGTGTTCCTCTTCATGGAGGCATTGACCCCCATGAAAATGTCGCCATTGTGAGTGTCATTGTCGGGTTTCTCCACCTATGAATCCATGGTCTAGCACTACAAACATAACAACTCCAACTCAATTCTATGTAAGGAATTGTGACCCGCAACTTCAATGCTTCCTCACGACTCTAACCTTTGGTTATTGTCATTTTCTTTATGTCTAGATCCATCGCTAGTTGTCGATTTAGTTTTGCTTCATTTAAATCTGAAAGCTCCTCTTGTAGATCGAGTTCCTCTTCTTCTTCTTCATGCTCTTTGGTTTTGGTTTTTTTTTCTTGCTGATTTGATGATCTAGTGTATAATTGTTGATTCGCAATTGTAGAATTTCTAGTGATTCTAGAATTGTTGTTGAGCGAGCATTTGGTTTTGAAATTTGGTTGTTGTTGGGACTAATGATTCTGTATTTGTTGTTGGTGATATTTGAGTTGTTGGAGGTTTGATTTGTGATCTCATATCAATTGTTTCAAATCTAAATTCTGAATGGATTTTTTTGATTCCATCTACATGCCATTTATCTATTCTTGATCAGCACACTTTCCAAATCTTAAATGAATTGCAAGTAGAAATCTTCCATCGAATAATGATCATTTTTGCCTATCTTCCAAGTGTGCCACCAATCCTTTGTGGCATTTGTTCCTTACATTTACACAAAAATCCTTCAATTTCTCATTTACTTCCATAATCCATTCTTTTACTCTTGTTCTATCACGTCAAACAATGAGATTACCGACCACGACCATGGAGAATTGAGATTGGAGAAATACCATGGGAATTGGGTATTGTGTTCAATAAAAACACCATTGTAAAGGACTAGAAATTTGAGTAAAGAGAATTGTAGAATTTGGAGAAATAATATATTAGAAGAAAGAGAATCCTTGAGAGAAGAGAGGGATAGAGAGACTCAAGATGGAGAGAAAACATTTAGATTTCACATCATTGTCCCCTATTACAATCACTAATACTCCTATTTATACTATTCTTCACAAACTAAAATCTCTATCTACTAATTTGGCTACTAAGCTCAATCAAACCCATACCTATTCCAGAGACAATGAAATAAAGTAGTTGTTCATGACAATAAGAAATAATAAGAAACAAGAGGAGGAGAAAATTCCCTTCCTTTCCCTTCCCTTCCTGCTATGTTGCCCAATCCTAACCGTTGTTGATATGCTTCATTTTACTATTACTATAAACCCTCTTCCCTTCCTTCATTATTTCTGCCAAATTCTTCCTTTTTTTTAATGCTAAAATCAAGCCCTTCTCTTATCTAATACAATCTTAATATAATATAATATCATAATTATACGTCATTATTTAATTACATATTTTTATTTGTAAGACTTTTAAGATAGTGGTGATTAAGTTAAATATTTTTATTGATGTGAAAATATATAATTGAAATGTGTAATAAAATCTATATTGAGAAGAGTTTAAAACCTTTTTACTCATCCGATCACATTTTGCCACATATGAAAATATGGTTAGCCCCTCTTCTCCTTTAAAAATAAGTGCATCCAAGTTAAATCCATTGATAATGTATATGAATTAAGAGTTTAATTTATATGAATTGATTGTGTAAAAAAAAAAATTCACACCATTATCTAATTATTAAAGGTGATTAAGTCTCACATCTACTACTTTCAAAGCAATATAAATGGGGTAATCTGATTGGATAATAGTGTAAATTTTTTATTTTTCTTCTCTTTTTTATATTTTGTTTTATTTTTAACCACAATCATCATGTAAAAAAAAAAAAACCACAATCATGATGTTTGTGTTTTTGGTGGGTAATGATCTTGGATGCTCTTTTTTACTCACATTGCGCCAAAACACCATATGATGGTTCTTGCCCCTGGCATGACTATTTTAGAGCTTATAGATTTGTGTTGACTCCAGCCCAACGGAAGGACCAACTTGACCTACGTTTCAACTTTTGAGAGACAATTAGGGATTTATTTTCTTGGGGGACCAAATTGTTTACTATAGTATTCTTAAGGGACCAAGTTGGATGTTTATTCTTTTTTTTTTTTTTTTGAAGGAATTGACTTAAAATTTTATCAGACTCAAACATTACTAGAATTTGTCACTTTTGCTTTGATACTATTCAATATAATTTCTACTTAGGAGTTTGGAGTAGGTAAGGGCATGACACTCAGTTGCATAAGTATATTGAGGGTGCTTCATGTGGTTAGCTATGTATCACAGCCTTCTCATGAATATGCTGGCATGATACTTTTATGACTAATGTCTTTGTGTGACTTTGATAATCCTTTTTACATGATGAGAATCAACCATGGAGTCTATGCATGTTTGTAGTCCATGGTTAAGGATCTTTTGGGTCTTTGTTCAGACTTTGATGACAATGCAAAAGGGGTTTATGATAGAGACTACTTGTATTTGTGCTTTCTACTATTTTTTTTATTCTCCTTTTTAATTTGTTTGTTTTGTGTTTGATTTTGACCTTATTGGTCTTGATATGTACCTCTAATTCATTTTGGCTTGCTTGCAACTTTCCATAGCTTGTTTGAGAATTTTTTTATCAAAAAAAAAATGTAGACCTATTCTCGGTAGATATTATACCGGTTCAATTCTTTTATTCAATATAAGTTACAACATAATAATAATAATAATAATAATAATAATAATAATAATAATATATATAACCACAAGTAGCAGTTGGTAGGTAGCTAGGTTAATTAAATATTAGTTAAAATAATGATAATAATAATGATGTTGATAATAATAATAATAATAATAATTATTATTATTATTATTATTATTATTTGGAAAGAAATCCAATAATAAAGTGCATAAACAAGCATGGGTGGCCTTATTTCATGGAGCCCTACATTATTACTTGAATGTCATATAATAACGTCACAATGAGCCATTTAAAGAAATAATTAAAAAAAAGATAGAACTGATAAGAAATTAGATCGCGTGATAATATGTGCCTCTAATACTTACACTATAAATCATGCTATTCCTATACACTGACACTGACATCTAACAGATGAGTATGAAAAATAGTTCTCAATTACTTGAGAATTGAGATGCCACAAATTGAATGGGTGCAACATGAAGCATACGTTACATGCTTCAACTTTTAAGGCTAAGAGAGGGGCCCCATTGGAAAGCAAATCCGTTTTAATGTAAATAAAACACTTTCATCAACCGCAAAACACGCAGAGTAAAATCAATTTAAAATTTATACCCAAAAAATCAATTTAAAATAAATAATTATTCATTTTTAAATTTGGATCTTTAACCTTAACATTACTTACAAGGACATTAACTCATTATTTTTTTCGTGTTTTTAACTTTCACACACTCATACAGACACACACACAACACACTAATTAAGTTAAAACTATACGGTTGAAATCTCAACTTTTACATAATTGCACTCCGAGGGTATAACCATTTATTTTAAGTGAATCCATGTTTTGATATTTTAAAATTGTATTTTAGTTGATGTTTTAAAATTCTTACAATATTAGGTTGTTATTGTGGATTTTTTGGGTTCGGTTAAGTCTATTAGAATAAACAAAGCCAATAATGCAAACTCACGCTTTGATCCCAAAGTGTAGGCGATTATACCAAGAAGGGAAATTTATCCTCGGTTATGAGTTCTCCAACTACTTTAAAGAACAAGTTTTGGACAAAAGACAAGTGTAAAAAGAAGATTTTATTGATTGAATAAGAGTAAATATAACACATTCACACCAAAGCATCACAATAAAGTTTGGAGATGAAAACTACACATAAACTAAGCTAAAAAGGAAAGGAAAAGCAAATAAAGGATAAATGTAAAGATTTGTTGTGTTTATCAGATAATGTTTTTTCACTCTCTTGAGGTCTTTTATAATCATGAAGACGGTTCCAACTTCAACACATTTAATCTGGAATAAAACTACTCCCAAATATTTGGTAACCTCTCCACGGCTGATTGGTAATATTCTACGGCTAATTGGCATGAAACGTGACTCTCTCATAATTTAACTTGTCACTGTTCCAATGCGTGACCAATATGCATGACCTCTTCTCTATTTGACACATAAGCATCCCCCAATTGAAATAACTTCCTCATTCTCAAGCTCACAAAACATCAGGGCAAGGATGAATAGTTAACGTGCAATAATCACTTCCTTTAATTTGCATGACTTAATTACCCCACACAATTGTGGGCCCCAATTATTCATTTTTTGGTGATAACATAGATAAAATCAGGTCAACATGTAAGAAGGTAAAGAAAAAGGAAAATCAAAGCATAATCTAATTCTAATAGGGTTTTTTTAATTTAACAAAACCACATGAGAAAGAGAAATTATTAGAGTTGTTAGTTTTATTTGTGTAAGATCTAGATGCCAACTCATTCAAACATGTATAAAATAAAGTTGTTTCAATTGTACGATGTTAAATCAACTGCGCTAGCTACTTCTATTTATTTAATTTTTAGCAATATTAATTTAAGTAAATTATAGCATTTAAAAAATATATTACTTAATGTATGAAAAGTGTTGTTAAAATTCTTTAGTAGCACTTTTACAAGTATTATAGTAAGGCTACCTGAATCAGAACTAATTCCACCACTTGAATCAGAATCAATAGCTAATTCCATTGAGACATAGAGCTTAATTACAAACACAGGTTTTGTCTTAAGATTTAAAATACCTTCTACATACACTCAGCTAAATGTATAAGAAATCCAGCTAGTTATTAACTATCAAATATTGTACCAGCCATTGTCTTGAATTTGACCACCAATGATATCCATTCATCAAATCCTACTATCAATGATGCCAAATCAAATTTATTCATTTATTTTATTTTGTTTTCTATATATAACCTATATTATAAGAAATTTTTTATTTAAGATATTTATATTTATATGATAAAATAAAAATGTCATAAAATAATATTTTTAAAAATATTGATTTTAAATGGGTGATTACTAGTTAGCATGTATATTGCACGAGTAATATATTTGTAAATGATCATCAATATATTTTAAACTTAAATAAATAAATTATATTAATATAAATTTAATTTTTATAATAACTCATTTTTATTATTAATTTAAATTATTATCAATTTATTTTTTAAATATTACATCACTCTAATTATTGTAAATATATTTTGTGTGTAAATTGTATAATTGACCCATGAATCGCACGGAGAATTGTACTAGTACTCATAAGAACATGGCTTTGCGTCAAATCCATGGTTTAATTATTAGAATATTTAACTCATGCGATAAGATATTTTCATTTTAACTTTAATCACTAATTGGCTGGGTTGAACTAGCTTAGCATTTTAAATAGAGTAAATGTTCATTTTAATTCTTTAAATTATATGTATGTTTTAGTCTCTAAAATAAAGAAAAATTAAATTAAATTTTTAAAATTAAAACTAAAGTGATTTAAATAATATTTTTTATTATTTAAGCTAGTCTATGCCAATATTACTCTCTCGTGACAAATTTAGGGATTTAAGTGAAGTATATATATAACTTGAAAAACTAAAGTGGATCTTTACTCTTAAATAAGAAATTATTTTTAAACTAACTTAATCTCCTAAGTAAGAACGTGAATATATAGTTACCCTTAATTTAATAATATTGTAATCTTAATTAATTAAATGATTAAAAAATACACATATTCATTTACTTATTACTTTAGAACTTATTATTTCAGAGATTTTTTTTTCTCGGATAGACTCTACTCTTCAAGTGCAAGTTCAAATTTCATCTTATTGGTTGGTAATTAGACAAACATTGTTCCAAGTGATTATAGGTAAACACCCTCCGTATAGAAAATCTTACACATTCACTACAACTTTAATTTGATCAGCAAGTAGTATAGAGTCCCCTAAGGTTTACTGGATTATACGGTACTCTTCTATTTTGTAAAATTAGTATTGACCTTTCCCATGACTCACTAAAATTACATTGGCCTTGTAACAACTCGATTAAGGGGTCATATAAGGGGTATTGCCTGAACCTAGTAACGTATTTGTGCTGATATGATGTGCAAAAATACCATTTTTATGCAATAATTAACCTTTGAAAATGAATAATTCTATTATCTGACTAGAATACTTAATTCATAAGTAAATTGAATCATTTTCGTAAAACTGAAATAATTTGAAATTAATAAATTCATGATATGAGAAAATAAAATAATAAATATATGATTAAAATATTTCATATGTGGCCTAAACTAGTTTGAGGACATTGCCTCATTTATTGGAGCACTCTATACAACTGAAAATAATATTCACTACTAAATTGGCCTCATTACAAAGTGAAACTCATCACTATGAGAATCAAGGAGACTGCTATGGAAGGATTGGAGAGCAACATTATTGTCACTACTTGATTTGACAGGGACAAAAGAAGGGCGTAAGTAGTCATTGAACTCAGTAAGTATATAATAACTCATAGTTCACATGAGATAAACAAGAAGATTCATACATAGAGTAAATGCAACATTCAAAAAATCATTTTTATACGTAATAATAATATTCATATAATTATAGATTTTACTTTCTAAAATATTTGCATAATCAAAATTTCTGGAAATTAGGAAGGGCAAATCGTATCATAATTGAAAGTTGCCTCTTTCCTGTCATACCAAAATTGTTTAATTACCTCTAACATAGTATTATATCATAATTATTTCATTGCCTTTAGCGGCCTATCATATCAGGAACTCCCAACTAGGCCCATATATCTTAATTGAATTTGAACATTATAAGAAATTTCCAAACACAGAATTATAGGTAGATTTTATAAGCTTCACAAATGAATTTTTCAATTCTAGACGGAAACATATCATCTATTGTTTTCACATCTATAAATATTCCTGATGAATTTTCTGATCCATTTATAATTAAATTTAAGATAGATTTGTCTCTATTGTAATTTACAGACATGTTTTTTATATCTATAATTGGCTCAAAAAAATGCAAAATTATCCTATTATAGACAGATTTTTCCATTTGTAATTTTACACACGGAATACAAATAAATGGTGGAGAATTCAAAGAGTTAGAAATAGATTTTTCCATCTATAATGATCTAAAATAATCGAGGAAAATTGATATAAGAAATAAAAATTTCATCTGTAATAATTGAAAGAAATAAAAAAACCTTTATTGTCCATATAAAAATCTGTCTGTATAAGATTTTTTTTTAGAATGTAGACATAAATTATTAATAGTTATTACTAATTGTTACTAATTATCATCACAATTGAGAAATATTGGAAAATATATTAAATAAAAATACCAAATTCTAAATATCATTTAATAAATACATAACAGTAAATAAAGTAAGATGTCATAATAACAATATCAAATATAAAATAACAAAGTTTAGACTAATAGATAAATGATCACGAGTCCTCGGTGCCATGAATATCTGGCTCCCATCATCATTGTCGTCATCTTCATCATTATTAGAGGAATCCTATGTATATCGCCCCAAAAGTAGGTGGTGCTAGAGCATGAGGGAGAAGGAAGAGGTGTCCAGCCTTGAACTCACCAACTCAAAGTATGTGTGCATTTGCATGTATTGTTACTACATTATCTCCTGCACCTTCCTTTCATCCTGGATGCCACCTTTTCCACCTCCTTCTCCATTTTCTTCGCCCACTCTTCTTCCATGCAACCTTCTTGGTCTTCCACATCTCATTTTGATTCTCCAGCCTTGCATTTAGGGCATGGAATTGAGTAGACCATGTCCTCCACCACCTAAGGCACAAAAGAAGAGCCATCCCATTCACAAATGCAGGGGACATTGATTTCGCAAAGCAACACCCCATGCCATAAATGTGACCTTTATAAAGACCGCCACCATCTCTGACCATAGAGCTTCCTCATCAACGAACTTTGGGTCACCGTGGAGGTAACATCCAACCTCTGAACATACTTACCCTATAATTTAATCCAGACAACTATTTGTTATAAATATTTTTTTAAGTGCTAAATAAAAAACATCATTAATAACTATACTCACATATGCGGTCTTGGAGTGTGGATAAGACACACTGTTTTATCATGCTTGCGGGTGTGTCTCCTTAAACACTTCCCCCTGCATAGGTGATCTTAAATGTCTTTTCCTATAAGTTCACATATAATTAGTAAACAATTGAAAATTTTTAATAAACTATTCAAATTCAAATAATAAATTATATAACCAAAAGATTAAAATCATAAGTCAATCACTAACCAAATTGGCCTTAGTGTGACCAATGTCATGGTGCCACCAACATGCAATGAGCAGATTTGACAAATGCCATATTTGCCTTGTTCTACAAGGAGAGGTTTTGAAACTCTGGCACACACTAGTATTCCTGCAAGGCATCCAGGGAGAAGAGTGCTATCCAATCTACAAGTGACTCATCCTAGCGGATTTCTTTGTACATCTGCGTAATTGCTTCAAGTGCAACTTGTCAGACCCTGAAAATCATCTTCTCATCTGGGGGGAATGATGAAATGCCTCTGCATAAATAGAAATTAGTTAATACATGTAAAATATTTGAGTTAAAATAAGACTTTGAATGAATCAATTGATTTTTTTACCTTTCAATCCATATACACTTTTCCTCTATTTTTTTAGGCACCTTAGCAAATATGACATAAGGCGCATATACCTTTTTAATGGTATCAATGATTTGGTGGATACCTTCTGGGGCGAATACCAACCACACATGAAATATATAAAAGATAATGTCAAGCATAAAATAAGAAAATCATAATCTAACATTCACACAAAATAAATTTAAATAACTTATTTCGTAAATCTCTTACTAAGTGGCTCTTCCCATAAGAGTAGGAAGCGATTTCATGGGTGCCTGTATCTATGATTGTTGCTCGTAGGATGGAACAGGCAATGGCACTATCCCTATGCTGTGTAAGGGACGCTGTGGTGGACGTAGTTTGATGCAGGTTGTGAAGAATTTTGTACTAAAAGGGGAAGAGGCATATACCTAGGGTTGGACACCATGATCTCCTGCTCCTATCTCCTAGCTAGGATGTCTAAGTCCAGTTAGTATAGAAGTCGAAGTCAGAGTAGTGGATAAGCGGTGTTGTCGCTACTACCACGACTAGTACGTTGGCTAGCACCTTTCTTTTGGTATGGTTAATCTCAACGATTTTGTATTGTTTATGTTTACGTGTTCCTAGTAGGCATGTTAGATCAAATCATTCATAGTTGAACAAGACAACCCTTTTGATAGGTTCATAGGTATACTCTAACTCAAGTATTTCCTTAAGCTTCTCATACCAACAACATTCACGATAACTAGAATATCCTTTAAAATTGACCTCACTGTTGTCTATTTTTCTCCCTACATGATTCCATGGTTTAGAATTTTTACCTATTAACATAATAAATTGGCCAACTATAAGCTTTATTTTTTGGACCCCAAGCTAAGTTATGTAGGCGAATATCAATTATACTCTTACTAGGATCATATACCTACATATATCATGGAATGTATCAAATTAAGAATAAGGATCAAATCAAATAGTTAACACATACTTGTAAGCCAAACTACATGATGGACATAAGATTTGAACCATGATGGAAATTGATTAAGGCATTGGTCACCATATAATTGTTTGAAATATCTTTAAATGAAAGCAATCATAAGTCACTTACATTCTAAAAGGTTGCACCTCATCATAATTTGTCAAGATGTGTAGATGTGTGGCATCTGATTCATCTCCTAAGACCCATCGTTCTTTGCTTTTCCAACAGCATGACAGGTTAGTTGAATATAGGCAAAGTTGACTCAACTGAGCTCCCCTCCCCTCATCATTCGGACCAACTGAGTTCTCATTGATTGAACATGAGGTTCAAAATAGTATGAGCAAAAATTTGAAATCTCTTTTGATATGTATGCCTGACATATGAATCCCTTAACTTGAGCTCTATGTTTCACAATTCTTTTGAACCCTTCAATTTCCCTCTTGAATGAAAACATCCACTTATATTGCACTGGTCCACAAACACAAGCTTTATATGCTAAGTTTATGGGCAAGTGCTCCATGAAGTCAAAGAAACCAAGGGAAATATTATCTCTAATTTACACAAAATCATAGGGGATTTTTTCTTCATAATGAAGGATCATCAACTTTAAGGGTGAGAATAGGTCTCTAAAGTACTCACTTAATTAGCTCTGTCAATGGCTTCAAAACATGGTTAGGTAGTTCCCAAGATGTAGTAGAAAGAAGACACTTCATGAACACATAACAATCTTGACTTTTCATCTCAAAAACCCATCCTTGTGAATCATTCACACAATGACCTAAATTTAAAGCATAACGTCAAGCATTTTTCGAGTCTTGCACCTACTTACACATATCTTACCTTTGTGATAAGCTCGGGTATAACTTGCCTTTGACTTTGACCATCAACCATCTAGGAGTTGTTGTAATTTCAATTCAGGATGCCTTTAGTGCTCTTTCAAATCCATCTTACCTTGTCATTGTCTTTAATTTGATTAGTGTCCATCACAATATTCCTGATATTGTCAAATACATTTTCTCCACATGCATGAGATCTAGACAATAATGAACTAAGTTATCCTTCCAATATGACAGCTCCCAAAATATACTTTGTTTAGTCCAATTATGCTCCACCCACCATAACCTTAAAATCTAATAGACTTTTCTACTTCTATTATTTTGGAAAGTGTCTAACTCTTTCCCAACTGAATGACCATTTAGTCTAACAGGAAGCTTCTCATTCTCAATAGCTACCTTTCTGAATTTGTTTGCAAAGCGCCTATATGGATGTTTCATATCTAAAAATCTTCTATGACAATTAAACCACAGCTTTTTTCCTCCATACATTAAGGTAAATACCATTGTATCCTCCATACAAATTCGGCATGCTAATTTCCCTTGAGTCGTCCATCAGATAATATGTCATAAGCAGAAAAATCATTAATTGTCCATATTAGTGCTCCCCTTATATTAAAATTCTTCTTCCTTGATGTGTCATAAATTACTACACTATCATACCATAACTCTTTCAACTCATCAATCAAAGGTTAGAGGTATACATTAATGTTAGCTTTTGGATTTTCTGACTAAGGATGATATAAGTCAACAACAAATATGGATTTTTCATGCACATTTGAGGGGAAGATTGATAAGTGTAAGCACAACATGCTGATAAGAATATGGTTAATTGAATTGATTATTTGGAATAAACCCATTAGCACATAGTCCTAACCTTACATTCATAGTATTGTCGCTGTGATTCGGCGGATGGGAAGATTAGCTGTTAAAATTGGGAGTCGCCATCAAGTTTATTAAATTGGGAAAACATTGGAAAAACCCGTTTTATTTTAAAAGGAATGATCTTTAAAACCATATTGAGTTAAAAGTCGGTATGCATAGGGAAGGGTAGGATTTAATCCTACGCACCCTAGTACACAATCCTTGACGGTACCTTAATTGATTTGTGCAAATTATTAATAACTTTTCAAAATATTCATTTTTATATTTTTTATTTACAAAAAAATTTAAAAAAATTGAGGAACACTCACTGTCACAACTAAGTGTCTGAAATGCTGAGTTAACAAGCCCTCACGACTAAATTAACCTTTTTTATTTGAAACAAAAAAAACAAATTAAGTTGAATACATGGAAATAAAAAAAACTCCTATAAATCATAAATATTTACAAATAGGACAAAAATTATGAAAATTTAATTTTGACTTGACGGTCGAAATCGCATACTCCTACGTATCCTCAAGTGCAATGGGGAACTCAAAGTCACGTAGTTCTGGAGAAAATAATCGGGGGTTGATTGATTTTATTATTGAAAAAGGGTTTAAGAATATAAGTTGTCACGCTAAGATATTCCTCAAACATAGAATTAATAAGTCGTCACGACTAAATTAACTCCATTTCACAAAAAGAATTATTGATCACTCATATTTTTTCATTAAAAGACAGGAACAACTTTCATGACGTAGAGAAATAATAAAAAATATATTTTACAAAAAAGAAGAGCTTTTTTTCAGAAAATATAAACATCTTTAAAAAATATAAGAAGCCTAAGACCTATTTCTAAAAAAAAATACAAAATAGCCCAACAAAAGCGAGCACACAAAAAAAATAACTCAAACGGAACAAAAAAAGTAGTCCAGACATTCTATCACTTAACTCCTTCATTTTTTTTTTAAATAGCCCAAAGACCAATGGAATGGACAAAAAAAAAGCTTCAAAAAGAATAAAAAGTAAAAACAAAAAAATCCTAAACAAAACGCACACAGACACAACCGCACAAGTGGTTTCATTTCTTTTCCTTTGAGGTTGAGGGGAATTGTTTGAGTCACAGAGAAAGAGAGAGTTGTCATTATGTTTGAAGGAGAGGCATGCAAGGAAGGAAGAAAGGGGAAGGAGGCGGGACTGTGCAATGGGCTTGGGACGTGGGTGACGGCCCAGGTCTCACGGTGGAGGAATGGCGGTGATTTGGTGAGTCAGATGATGTGGGTTCTGTCTGAAGCGGAGAGGCGCGAGGAAGGCGACGTGTCTAGGCTTGCGCGGCGCGGTCGACGATGGCCTGGCGGGGTCCGCGTGGCGGAGACGAGATGATGCGCCGGTTCGGAGGATGATGATGGAAGTTCGTGGTGGTTGGGCGTGAAGCGGAGGTCGGGATGGCTACGGCGTGGCAGTTCGCGCGGTGGCTGGGTTTGTTGGGCAGAGAAAGTGAGGAAGGCTCCATCGCGACTTGTGCAGCGGTGGTTCGCGGCGCGCGAGGGGCTGTGTGCGTGGTGTGCAAGGAAGAAGTCTCCCTGGAGGCGGTGCTTCAACAAGGATGGAGGTGCGGTGGTGTGCGCATTGCACATGGAGGAGGAGGAGAGGTCACGGTGGTATTCAGGCGGGCGGATCTGAAAGGAGGTGGGGATGAGGGCGGTCACATGTGATGGTGCGGCGAGGCCGCAATGGTGAGAAGAGGAGGTGCGGCGGGGAAGGCGGAGACGACGGCTCGCGGTGGTTCTTGGAGGGGAGGCCAAGCGATTCAGTTAAGGAAAGAGGAGGGGATGATGATAGTATTTCATGGAGGGGAGGGTGGCTGTGTGCGAAAAGGGAGAGGACGCGGGCGTGGTTCTGGGGGAGAGGGAAGAGTGATCACGATAGTGAGAGGAAAGGAACAAGTGATGATGATGATGACAAGTGAGGATGATGAAAGGGGATGATGGAGAGAGAGAGGTTGAAGAAGAAGATAAGGAGGAAAGTCAGGGACAGATCGGCAGTGATGGCGATGGCAAGCCCAACTTCCTTTAATTTCTGATTCTCTCCCTTTTTTAATTTTCTGGAATTGGATTTTATGTTTGGCTCTGGTTTAGGACTGAAATTTTGTGTAATGGATGTTGATGAAATTGTGAATTGCCTGGATTGAATATCTTTTGATGAATTTGGGTTGTATGGATTGAGTATCTGTTGATGAATTTGGATTTCTGGAATTTGGTCTGTATTTGGTTGGTTTGGGAAAGTGGGGATGGTTGTGAAATGGGATTGGGCTTAAGGATGATGGTGGAGGATGGTTTAGAGCTGTGCTTTTGTGGTGATTGTGGTGGAGGTCATTTTGAAGGTGAGGGGTGGCGTGAGGATGATGTCCTCTGGTTGAGTTTTTTTTGGAAGTGATTAGAGAAGGTCATGGTGTTTTTGTGGTGGTCCCCAACTATCATGATGAATGGGGATGATAATGGATGTGCTCCCCTCTTTCAGCGCTCCTTTTCCTCCTATAATTGGTTCCCAGTTCTTCCATCGAAAGAAAATTGTCATTATGCAATTAGTGGAGTCAAACACCATCATGGGGCCACCACTTTTGTTACTTTTCATTATGCTTCCCTATCATCCCCTCGTGTTTGCATAGTTTGACAAGAATAGATAGGAGCCCATGACAACCATTGCTTCTCTGTCATTTTTTAATGCACATAGACTAAAATATAAGATAACAGAAAAATAAACCTAAAAATCATGGTCTAACTGAATTTGGATTAAACACAAATAAAATTACCAACATGGGTCAATAAATGGGCTGAACTTTGAAAATATGCAATTTTGGTTTTTTTTTTAAGGACAAAATCAAGTGTTCACAAGTATCAAATGCAAACTTAGGATACACTAGATCAAAATGTTTCCAAGTCTCACCATTAGATGGATAAGTCGTTATGCCATTAGTCCTTTTATTCCCATTATGCCACGTCATATAAGGACTTGAGCTCACAGACATATACAACCTTTTTAGTTTAGGGATCAATGGCAAAAAATGCATTCTCTTTTGTGACATTTCTTTGTACTTGCCATTCTCTCCTTTTCTTTGGCTTAAATCTAGGCTCTTACAGAATTTGCACTATGCCAATACAACATCGACTTTGTAATAAAGCATGCATGTAATGCCTCAAGTATAAATATCCTAAAGGGACCTTGAGTGACCTACAACATTGCCCTTAGGACCATGTTCTAGTTCTCATGTATGCTAGGTGAGAACAGAATATAAGTTTTAAGATGTAGCTTTGTTCTCATGCTATCAAACATGACCTTTGTCTAGTATTTTGCAAATATCTTGAGATATAAATGTCCAATTAATGTATTTTTGCGCTGTTAGAAAGCTAATTCAATTCTCCACAAGTGTTATTTCTAGTCGTGAGGCTAATCATATTGAGAGTTATGGACAAATTAAGTTGCAACATGCATGCTAACACATGCACACTTGCTAGCAAAAGTAACTCCTAGTGACCCCTTAGTGAGTCCACAATGTCCAAAAGTCAGGAAACATGTTTTTATTCATTTTAACCCTCCCCCATTTTAAATAGACATGTTATAACACCTCCAAACACTTTTGGATGAACCCTAGCCGCCTCCAAGAGTTCTCCTAGCTCTATGCACAAATTTCCAAGCATTCCTAAGTAGTTTTAAGTGATTTGAATTGTTTTCCATCTATAAATCCTTCCAATTAAGTGTGTTCTTCATATGCCTAACCCCATTCTTGAGTTTAGTTGCTATTGGGACTCTCATAGTTTAGTTTTCTCTTCTCTAATACTTCCAAATCAATCATAATAATTTTTCAATTAATCTTTGGTAGTTGGAAACATTATTTCAAGCTCCCAAGATCATGCAAGTAGTGGTCAGGCATTCATGGTAAAGAACGATGAGTGGGTTTAAGTTTATGGCTATATTTTTTATCGTTATGCATATCTTCCAGCATTATATATACTCTTTATGAAATTTGAAAGTGATTTGTGCCATGTACAAAATTTTTATGATTTATTTTTATGATTTATACCAATTTTATAGAATTATTATTTTTGCAGGTATTGTAACATCCCATACTACTTTATGGATTGACAACTGTCCCTACAAACCAACACGGTCTTTTTAGCTTGCTTTGTCCTCACTTACACTCTTCTGGGAAAACTTCCAGGAGGTCACCATCCCAAAATTTCTCCAAGTTAAGCACACTTAACCATTGAGTTCTTTAGTGATGGGCTAAAAGAATATGCATCTTGTTAGTATAGGTAGTACCAATCAATTTATATAAGTCATCCTCAACTGTATAGTCCCATACCTACACGTCAGGATCCTCTCATTCTGGTATGTAATCGGTTCATTCATATACCCCTTCACTTAGAAGCCTACCAGCTCATTATCCGTGCCTTCTTGGACGATCACTCCCGCTCTCGTTAGCCCCGTTACATGCCCATCAACTTCCTCTTGGTTCGTCCCAAACCACATCGTATTGGGAGAACACTTGATACCATTTTTAACATCTCATGCTGCTTTATGGATTAATGATTGTCCCTAAACTAACACAGATCTTTTCATCGTGCTTTGTCCTTACTTACACGCTCTTTTGGAAAACTTCCCATGATGTTACCCATCCCAAAATTTCTCCAAGTCAAGCATGCTTAACCGTGGAGTTCTTTAATGACGGGCTACCAAAAAGAAGATGCATTTTGTTAGTATAGGTAATATCAATCAATTAATATAAGTCATCATCAACTATATAGTCTCATACTTACATAGTCACAAGATCCCTCTCATTTTGGCATGTAATTTGTTCATTCATGTACCTTTCCACTTAGAACCTTGCTAGGAGCTGCTCCTTGTCTGTGCCTTTTTGTGGACAATCACTCTCTGCCTTCGTAGCTCTAAGCATTACAGGTATCATGAAAATTATATTTTGGAAAACCATGGGACCGTTATTAAAATGCTTGTATGCCATGAAACATGTTTTATCCTTCCAAGGAAAGATTCATCTGGAAATATTTAGTTAAACTTGATTCACTAAAATTGCTAGACATGTCTTATGAATTTGATAAAATTATCATGCTTTCATGTTATGGATTTTCTGATTATAATGTTAGAATTATACGTATTCAGAACTTTTAGATTTACTCCATTTAATTGCAAGTTAGTTTTGATATAGGAGTTAGAGAAAAACATAACTGAAAGTTAACGATAGTGATTCATTAACTTTGGTATACCATATTGCTCAAGAGGGGCAATCACCTTTTTTACTTAGATTACAGATAAGGACCTAGTTAGGTGCCCATAGCTTATCCATGAAGGACACGGTTCACGAGGACCGTATGCTATCAATTTGATACTCATGTTCATGAGGCATTGAGTATTGCCATTTAATAACTAGCTTAGGATTTCGCTTCTTCCCTAATTCCCTTAGAGTAATTTATATTGTTTTTTATGGTTACATGATTTGCGAATTATGAAATTTTAAATGTTCTTCCAAGTATACTTATGTTTGTATATGTAAAAATATTTTTCATCAATTGCATGTATATCATATGTACTCTGTTGTTGTCTTATGTAGGGTTTGAGTAGGGACCCGCTCCTGAGGTTTGATGAACTCACCCCCTTTTCCCTTCCCTTTATAGTTAAGTTGTAGATCAGTTATCCTTCAAACTCAACTTCAATGGCATTACCGTTTTCTAATGGTGAGCTTTACTTTGTAGTGAAATTAGGATAATGGTAGAATAGAGTGCTTTAGTAATTGTCCAGCAGGATTTTGGACCCTATATTATATATGATTATTTTAATTTAGCTTATAGTTGTTTTATTGATTATGTTTGGCTATGGCCTAGACCATGATTATTCAGTTTTACATTCAGATTACATATTTTGGAACAATTCAGGTTTACGAACTATTATTTAAATTGATTTATTGGAACCGAAAATTTGTATTTAAATCATGTTTTTGAAATGATAATGTTATATTACGTATGTTAGTCAAGTCATGTTACCTAGAGGCTTTTGTGAGGAGTCTCATGTCCTAATCACGTTCTCAAATTGAGTCGTGATATTTCTTATGCTTGTAATATTCTTAAACTTAATTACTAGATTAGTATTATATTCTGGTCCTTATTTTAGTCCTTAAAGCTTGGGACTTTTATTAAAATATTTTAGACATATTTTTCTTACAATATTAAACATTTTCTAATTTTTCAGCTCCTAATATATTTGGCAATTATTGTAGAAAATTTTACTCTGACTCCTTATTTGGAATTTTTAGTCTAATATTTTATGGAGATAATCCTGATTTAGAGAGCTTTCCAACAAAACAAATTTCAGTTAAATCGGATAAATACACAATTTGATAAAAATTGTAAACAAAAGTTGTTTAGTTACACGCCCAAAAGAGGCTGCAGCAACTTTCGAGAATTACTAAAATAAAACTAGAAAGGTTTTGGATATTTGTTATGAGAGAGAAAAAAAATTAAAATGAGAGTGTAGGAGTGGGGGAAATCTGTGGCCATAATAGAGGAGGAAGAGGGGAATTTTTTCTTTTTTTTAAAACATTAAAATGGATTTTGTTCAATTCCTTGGCAATACACAATATCAACAATTTTCAAGACTTGAAAGTTGAAATTAACAAAACTCCCTCCCACTATCCAAGCATGGCCGATCACAAGGCTCCCCAATTGGGTTTGTATTTTTTTTAGAAAAAAAAAAAATAGATGGGTTGACTGTGCTCGTTAGTGTGAAAAGACAAAAATGCCCTTTTTGCATGTTTTCGCAAAAAGTTACCCTGTTGGCAAAAAATTGAAAGAAATGTTATTAATAAAATTCTCAAATTGATGTTATTAAATATTTCTCATAAGGATTCATTTTATTTTATTTTATTTTCATTGATATATTTTTATTTTTCCTGTTTTGCCCTTCAACAAAAAAAAGTATTGTTTTGCCCTTTTTATTTGAAAAAGTCATTTTCATGTAGATACTTTTAACTAATCATTTTTAAATGAGTATTTAGCTTGACATGAAAAATTGGGATGTTACATGAGGCCCCTTTGTCTATAAACTGAGGGGTGAGATTATTTTCTAGTAGATAATTTGGTACCTAAGTTAATAAACCTACAATAGTTAACTCATTGCTCCATCTATCTCTCTCTATTTCCTATCTGAAAACTGTTTATTCATGCCAACATAATAAATACTTGTCTTAACACTGGTGAAAACATAATTTCTGCTTTTTCTCTGAAGATCTCAAAATATTAAAATTAGTAAACCATGATTTTTCATACTTGAAATAATTTCTAAAACACTTCTCAATGCTCATAAATTCATAATCATAAACACTTTTCAATCATATAACAACTATGATCTCATGCGTGTTTTCAAAATCATAATTTTCACAAGAAACAATCATAAGTCATCTAACCTGAGATTTTGGAATAATCATAAAATCATAATCATTATGCTATTTTTCTTCCATTTTTAAATAATAATAATGGTTTAGCTATGAAGCTTTAATAATTGTTTACCCCTTTTATGCTACAAGGTTGGATTCTCTCATTCTATGTATATAAATTAACTGTAGAAACTAACGATAATTAAATAATACTACTAAGTCTGAAACTAATTTTGTTGTGTTGAACACTACATATAATTATAATGAAATGAACATATTTTGATCTATATATATATATCAAATATTATCAAAATATTCTATTCTTACCACTAATAATCATGTATATGCTACATGTCATCCTTTTTATCACTGAATTAATATATTTAGGGGAGGTTAGTGTACAAAACACTTCTAATTAATAATTGTAGATATTTTAATAAAATATTATATTAATGATTAAAATTTATTTAGTTATATATATGTATATTTATGTGTGTGTGTACACATTTATTGGCACATTGGAGGCAAATGAGGTTTGCAGTTTGAACCTTTAATCTCAAAATAAACTATTCAAATCTCTTACTATGTGTCCAATCCTAATGACTTAATTAGTTTTATGTATGAAATTATTATGAATTAAATTTATATTAATTTTTTATTTAAATAAATAATTAAAAATAAAATTTATAATTGAAATATTAATAATTAATTTTTAAAAAATATTCATTATAAATTATTTACTTATATAATTTTTAAAAATTATTTTAAATAAATAAAAATGAGATATTTATACTCTATTACATAATAATAAAAACATATATATTATTTTACATATATATTATTTTCTTTCTTCTTGGTCTCTCTCCTATTCTATTTTCATTCAAACAAAAGAGAAAAATATTTTGCCCTTTCTTTTATTTTTTCTTCAATTTTTGTTATTTTTTTCTTCTTATTATTGCACCTTCGCGACCAAGCTAACCATAAATGGTTTCGTGTCCCCGGTTCCCCACGGTCTCACGACTTCTCTTTTTTTTCTTTTTCTTTTGTTTTTTTGGGGTATACTGGGTCTCATGACTTCTCTATATGAGGTTAGTTGCTGCCACATGCACCCATGGTGGGCAAAAGTTAGGGGAAAAATATAAAAATATAAGGGTAATTTGATTTGAGTTTCAATTTTTAAAATTTTATAAAAAAAAATATTAAAAATTAAAAATTATAATTTTTAAAATTTTTATTATTTTTATTATTTTTCATAAAATATAAAAAATTAAAAACTAAAAATTAGAAGTTCAAATCAACCGTATTGTTCCGAGCTAAGTTAGGAGGTGAACAGTTAAGAGTTATCCGTTGCATGACGTGAGCAATGATATTTGTTGAATGTTGATAAGGGTATACGGCGTTCGAGGAGGCTGGACATGAACAAGTTCATTTCCTTCTAGAAATTATAACTTACCAGATACCATGCAACCTTTTCAAAATCACCAACGTATCTCCATTTCTTTGGGTTTCTTGCTCCATGTGAAAGGGAAATAGAGGAACACATTGCCACTAGTGGAAGAATAGACTCACGATATTTCTTCCAATTAATTGTGTAGCAAGCAACTTATATTTATTTGGCTAAATTAACTTTTTTATATTTCTTAATTAATTGAGATTTTATAATTATAAATACTTTTCAATAGAATTTCATTGTTATCCATTATCAGTATAAAAAAAATTATGTAGATATCTAATAATGTTTGTCATGACAACAAAATTATTTCACTCACTACATCCAATCATGTTTTTACTAGATTTTAGATGGGTGAATTCAAAAAATAAGATTATATGATTTAGTATATTAAATAAAATTTTCATTTTCACTTCGATACCAAATAATAATAATAATAATAAAATTTTCATTTGATATTAAAGAGGCTAAACAAGGGAAAAAATATACAACGTAAGCCAATATTGCATGCTATTCCTATATTTTGGATTACAATGTCGCATTTCTTTATTAATTCCGTGGCTCAGTTATAGTTCGTATGACAATTTTCCAGGATATAACATCTTCGTCTAGCATGAAGATATCCTAGTGTGGAATTTATATGATCCAAACAACCATTAAAGTATGTATTCAGCACGCAAACCGGAGAAAATAAAAGGGCATGTCTTTCGATGATGTCTCATCAATTTTCACAAATAATTTTATTAGGGTTAGAATCCTAGCATTTTTATATTGATATCGAATCCTCCTATCACGAGTTTCATCAGTGACCATGGGTCTAGAGCCCATTCGATTTACACTTAGCTGCCCAACATAGACTCAATAATATAAGATGTCAAACCCTATTCGTTAGGGCTAATTATTTATTAACTATCTCGTCGGCTCGTTTTATGAAAACCAGTGAATTGACAGGCAATACGGGGATCAATTCACATTTTTATTTTTATTTTAATTTATTTGGTAGTATTATTTTTATTTTGATTTACTTTTATATTTTAAAGTATTATAATAATTAATAGTTTTTTTATGTTTGGGGTGAATAGTTTGTTAACTGTATTTGTTTTAAATAGTAATTATTTTGATTTATTTTGAAATTGATTACATATTATTTATAAAAATTATATTAATGAACTTGAAAATACAATTCAATCTAATTAGGAGATATCAAGAAATAGTTATAAAAAAAATTTCTTTATATATAATATAGATTCTTTATATATAATATAGATAATATAAGATAACTTTTTTAATGTAAGCCCACATATTTCACGCTAGCTTCATATTACACCGTTAAAATTACATTTTTGACACCAAAACCTCTCACCTTGCCCAAAGGCTGAGCCTCATATAATTCAAGGGGGGCAATGGCCCCAACCTAACATTTTTAATTTCTTTGTATATTATTCTCTTTTTTGGATTTGCCCCTCTAAAAAAAAATTATTTGGTTGATTTTTATATTTTTTTCATTTAACTAGATGCTTAAATATAGTAATAGATAATAGATATGATGAATATGTGTGTATTTTTCTCTCTAATTTTGATTGTTAAATATTTATTTCTTCTACAATAAATAATTTTATTTGAAATTTTTAATAGCAGTAATCATTAAAACTTTTATGTAAAATTAGCCTCTCTTGATAAAATTGTCTAGCTCCATCCCTGACCTTACCTTTGTTGGAAAACCGTACATTCTTCCTCACATTATTGAAATACTATACTAGTTTGAAATACCTAATAATTGACTCTGTTATAAAGTGTATCGTAATTATAACTAATGACCTAGATGAAAATATCTCGTAATTTTCTTATGAGTTTTGCTAATATTGGTTAATTAAGAAATCGAAAAGGGAATTTGATTGTTTGTAATACCTTGAATGCTTTAAGAAAGGTACGTATAACTCTTACTTTTTTTTTTTGGGTTAAAACATTTTCTACTTTTAGTACCTTAATTAGTGTCCTTAAATACTACTAGTAGTTAACAAAATCCTTCTTATAGGTTTTACTAATCAGTGATCTAAGAATAATAGTTAAGAAATTTTGAATGGATCCCATACATTAAAAACTTAAAATTTTCTTATTTTAAAAGAAACTTCTTCCCGTCCCCAGAAAATGCATATTATCCGTGCATAAAATAGACAGGAAATTAAAATGGTCCCTCCAACAGCAAATAAAAGGCTTTGTGTAAACACATCAAAATAATCCCTTTCGAAGCCCTCGATTCGAAGACCGTCATGAATCATATGATCATTGGTATTATTGTCTCTTCCATTAGCTAGTGTACCTTGATTCAAGTATCCAACTAATTTAAGATAGAAAATCTTTTGAGAGTAGAATCCTGGCTTTAGCACACAACCAGGTGGTAGCATGTGGTTGGTTTTCGAATATCATATTATCCCTCAGCTCCCAGTTTTGTGTTTTCTGCCTGTTTTAAGGAGACACTGACTACGTTTCGTCACAAATATTTTCTATTGTTTATTCAAAAGATTCGCCTCTGTCGACGATAGTCACCATGTATGTTGTAGTTTTTCAAAATCTTGGGGTATAATCTAATGTAATTGAGATACAGCACGATCTTAAAAGATCAAACACCAAGTTTTATAAAGGTTTAACCTTGAATATGAAGTACTAGTAATATTTAGCTGTATTTATTATAGAAGATCCAAAATGTAAAAGAATCAAAACGAATATTTAGTAGTCCATTTTCTAATAATGATATAAGATTATAAGTGTATTTGATGCGATTAATTAATCCTACCAAAGTTACAGATTAATCATGAACATGCACCACAATGTAAAAGAATTTTATATTGTTAACCAATTTATATGTTTCAATCAGTAAAATTTTAAGATAGTAGGCTAATGAGTAAAACTCTATTTACCAATGTAGAAATATATGATTGGATGTCTAGGTAAAATTTTTTTGCAAAGTTTTTTTACACTAATAATGTATATAAATTAAATTCTAAATAATTAAAAACATTTTTGAATAAATATAATTAAAATGAAAAAATTATTCTCCTTGATTAACTTTTCTTTTATTATGAAAATGATGATCGTTGTGCCAATATTTTTTTGTACATAATCACTGCACCAACACTCATACCGATATGAAATATTTTTTTTATAATAATACTGATATAAAATATAAAATTTTTTTCAATAATTAGAAAGTGGCAAGCTCTCAAAGAGAAGTACGACGGACAAAAGTGCAGAGGCCAAATACCAAAGCAACCCAAAGGCACCAAAGGCCTGAAGTACAAAACCCAAACACACAAAAACAAGGTTAAAGAGCAGTCCCTAAATCCCAAAAAAGAACTGAATAAATAAAACAAAGCGACAAACTAAACCGAACACTCGACAAAAAGCCAAAATACACAAATAGCAGCAACACATTACAAAATCTGAGCCTCAACGAGAGCCATAATAACACCATCTTCATCAGTTGAGGATAGCCCCAATTCCTTGCCCAAATCCCAAGGACGCTGAGCTTCAGCCAAACCATCATAGGAACCTAAAATACGAGCATCCTCCGCCAGAGATGGTTTCACCACAGATGCCCTACCCATCGTACTAAAGTTGACCCCCTTCTTATTCTTAGGAAATCCACTCAAATTCTTATTCTCCATAAAACACCTAGAGATGTCAACTGCCAGTTCCAAATTAGGACTATCTGAGAGGAGACCATCGGTAACAAAGGAGAGGCATTCACCTTCAAAAACAAGGCCCAAGACATGGCACCACGTTGAGACCATATGAAGACTTGGATAAAGGACAAGTCTCATCCGTTTGAGGTCCAAACAAGGGCACCGCATCACAGCTAGGCCCATCATCCAAACCCCGATTAGTCTTAGACTTAAGGGAGGACCACTTAGGATAAAGGGCTTCAAAACTTGGGCTAACCAACTTGGTCCTCTTCTCAAAGTGCCCCAAGAACTCACGTAACTCTTTAAACAACGGGGGTCTCATCTATAGGAAGCGAAGACGACGGCCCTTGGTCTCAAAATGCTCTGTTTAAAACAAACGGCCACCTAAAACTCATATGTGATCATAAATTTAATCAGCAATATAGCGATATCCAAGTAGAATAACTTCGGTTAGCACAACAACGGGTGCTACAATTTGCTTGAATTACGTGCTTGGAGTATCAACCAGGATAACACGAATTATTTATAAAATTACATTTTAGATAAACGGCTCCAGATAATTTGGTCCACGAGTAGTCCTTGACCTTAGTATAGTCCATCATTTATTGCCCAAATTTTGATTTAACGGTTCAGATTTAAACATAAAATAATTATACAAAAATTATAATCATTAATAAGAATAATAAAATAAAATAATTATTTTTAAATTCCAAAATTAACTCCCACTTAATTTTCAATTTTCCAGTGAGACGCTCACCTCTCCCTCCCATTCACTTACACATCTCCTTCACTCACCAAGGTCTTAGCACTGGAACTATTTTGATAGCCATCAAATCCCTAAATTTCATCTTCACAATCAGTTTCTAAAAGAAGTATGACCTGAGGAAGCCTGTGTCCTCTCAATCCCACAACCCTCCAATCACCACCACCACCAAAATCAAACCCTCCCTTCTTCCTCCCCTAAGCCTCAAATGGCACCACCACCAAAACCCAAATGCCAGAAGCAACAAAGTAGCAGCACCGAAAAACACAATCAACAAAAATAATAGCAAGATTCTTCTTGCTCATCTCATTGTTGCTAACTACCAAAGATCACCTCTCATCCCACAATTTAAAATATTGAAAACAAAACCCAGTTTTCATGCCACAACTAAAAAATTTGAAAACATTCTAGAAAGTGAACATTTTTATTGCATTTTTTTATTTGATTTATCTCCATGTGAATGTTTGTGGTGGAGGAACAATGAATCAATGACGTGCAGTGCACTGGGTGTTTGGTGTGAAATGTTGGGGATGAGAGAATAAAGGGTTAGAGAAGACAAAAGGTGAGGGTGATTTGGTAATTTTATAGGAAAAATAAGAGGACCACTAGATGTTTCAAAACAATGCAGGACTAAATTATCCTTCACCTTAGATAAATAGTCACAGTACAATTGGTGATATATAAACACTACATAATCTCTTTTATAATTCTTTTCCTTTCTGTTCTTTTTTATGTTTAGATGTATAAGGTGACATATTTTTTTTGAATTGCATAAAAAACAAGTCTATATAATAAAATAGAAAAAAGAATATAAAGTGATGTGGGGCTCTTTTGGAAGTATTTTTATGTTCTTATTTTATAAAACTGTTTTAAGAAACAAGTTTAAATTCAATTTTTAAAAATAAAAAATAAAACAAATTGTTTGATAACTTTATTCTCAAAACCGTTTTTAAATGATAAAAAGCAAAAAATTGTTTGGACAATTGTTCTTAAAAACAAATTTTAAAAGCAATCAAACAAAATACTTGTTTGACAAAATGAGCAACAGCCCTTCGTCTCCTACCCTATCTTTTTCTACACACTTCTCTCTTCTCTCTCTAACTCCTTTCTCCTTCATTATGAAAAACGACTTACAGGATGGTGCAGCAAGAAAACAAATCTCTATGGCTTGTCCTTTGCTTTGTTTATTATTTTGCTTTTGTGGCTGTGTTTGTTGCACTATCTTTTCTTTCCTTTGAATCTTGGACTGATCATTGCTATGTCTTTTTGTTTCTGGTAAGAAGCCGCCACCACCTGCTCCACTTTAATCACCATCGCCCATGGCCATTAATAGGGGTTTGTCTACATAAGCGAGCTCGACATATACAAACCTCGTGGTTTCAAAGTGGTCCGTTGTTGTCATGAACGCAAAGGTTGAGTCACAGGCGAAAGAAGGGAGGTGGTGGACTCTCCTCATGGTAGCACCGCCGAGATGGTGGAGTTAGCGAAGAGAGGTTATGAACAGGAAGCGGATAAGAGATGGAATGGAGGAGACTTAGAGTGACAACCATCAGAATCAAAGAGTGATTCAAAACAATAATACCATATTATTACAAAATTGCCACCGCCATTCCACTTATTTCTAAAAACAAAAAATCGGAAAACACCTTAAAATTATTTTCCCATTTCTGTTTTTAAATCTCAGATTCAGTTTTTTTAATTTTTAAAATCAACGCAAAAAAGATATCTTCCCAAACATGTTTTTTTTTTTTAACTTATAAAAATTGAAAACTATTTTTAAAATGCTTACCAAACAGGATCGTATTTTTTATGTTTGAATGTAATATTAATTTGTGTTTAAATGTAATATTAAAATATCTCTATTTATTATTAAACATATTTTTTTAATGTTATATCAAAGATATTTTATGAAATAGAAATTACAGCTTCTATAAAAAAGATCTTTTCATACTTTTTTTTTTGTAATTCTGCTTTGACTAAAAAGTTTTACACAAATAAAATAAAAAATATAAAAAGATAAATATAACAAAATAAATAAAAAATATTTTTAATAATTTTTTATTAAAATAATGACACACAAACAAATACAAAAATTATAACTTTTGAAAAAAAAATTATATTTTTTGCTAGTAATTATGCTTTATTGAAAAGATTTACACAAAGATATTAAAAAAATACAAGAAAATCCTTCATAATAAAAAAATGAATAGTTTATTTGGTCCTTTAAAATTTTTTTGTTGGATTATTTAGTCTTCAAGAAAAGAAACTAAACTTGTATCTCTAAAATTGAAAATAATAGACGAATTAGTTTATCAGTTTATTTTCCATCAATAAACTTATATATGACACATTATAATAATAACATTACAATATTAAATGTAAGTAAGATGATATTGTATTCATTTTCATGTTAAAAATGTATAAAAGGTCATTTTTTGACTTGTAAGCCACCAAAGTAGATCATATTAAACTTTATTTTACCGTGTATGTGTTATTTAATATCGTGTTCGGAGTTATTAGTGTAATTTTCTTAGTATTTAAGGGATCAAATATAAATAGGATTAAAGTGTCTTATTATTAAAATTTTAAAGAACTATAAGTATAATTTTAATTTTTGGAGATTAAATTGTCTTTGGAATTTTCTTGCAGAATTAGCTAGGGTATTTACTCGGAAGAAATCTTATTTTATCAAAATAATTTGCAAACAAACGATCAGCACATACGTTCAAACCCCCCCCCCGTGAACTAGCAGCAGGCAGCAGGCAGCAGTGACTATTCACTCTCAGGTTCTCGCCTCTTCCAATTTCGCATAAATCGCATGCACTTCCCCACCACCCTCCAAATCCCAATTTCCATTTCTACCCTTACCTAACTAACCATGTCCAGTTCGTCGCCGCCGCAGTCGCCGCCGGCGACTGCCATAACGGATCTGAACGAGGACATCCTGGCTCACTGCGCCGCCTACCTCAACCCGCGCGACCTTTCCCACTTGGCCATGACCTGCACCTCCCTCAAGCGCCTCGCTTACTCCGACTCCATTTGGCTACGCCTCATCAGGTTCTAACCACCATTCCCCTTTCTTCTCTCCCTCAAAATCCGATTTAAATTCTGATTTTTTTTTTTTGCATTAAATTTTGAGCATTCATTTTTGTTTGTAAAAATTGGATTGAATTTAAAATTGAGCGAATTTAGGGAGCATTGGCATCAAGAAGTGCCTTGCAGCTCGTTGAATTCGGGCGGGGCGAGGGCGAGGGATTTGTACCTGGCTAGGCGTACCGCGTTGCAACAGTTCAAGTTCCTTGATCCATTAGTTGTTGACTTTTATAGACCTCCTGTACCACTTTTCAACCATTTGCTTCTTCACAAAAACATGCTTTACTCAGCACAGGTATATTGATTGATCGATTGATTGATTGCATAGTTTGTCTCTTTTTTTTTTATTTTAATTTTTTATCTCAATTGATTATTAATATGGTTAGACTAAATAGCCATTGTAGGGCCTAAGAAATATTTCAGGGGACAATTTGGTCCCTTGGGTCCCTCCTTACACGTACGGAGCTGTAATGAGGGATCAATTTGTTCCCGAAATATTTCTCCCGACCATATTGGGGGTATTGTTATTATCTTTCAAGTGAGACATTCTTAGGTGCACCTAAACCAAGAAAATTTGATGTTCTTGTTCTATATAATATTCTGTATCTCGGTTTTGCAGATTATCATTCTCTCAGCCTCGAAGCCACTAAGACTAGTCTGGTCTCTAGTGGTGAAGGATTTGGGTAGTATGCATGAGATCTTAGATTCAAACTTTATTGCGAACAATGTAATTTCAGAAATATAAAAATAAAATTTTCTGTCACCCTCACTACATTATTAGTGTAATTGCTGAAGTGTTGAGCATTAAATGGACCAAAACATGGGTTTTTTCTTGCTCTGAAAAATCTCTTCTTCATGCTTATGCTTTGTTGTAGCCCAGAAAATTGAGATTCTAGGCATTCACTTTGCTGATTGTTGTTGACAGGGTTCACTGGTTGAAATGATAGATTTGGATAAGTATCAAAAGGGAACAGCAGGTGCTGTCAATACGCTTGGTCATCATAAAGCAAAAATCACCTGTATGAGGTAACCATGTGGCCCCCTTTTTTGGACTCATTACAAATGTAAGCTCTCAGTTTTATTCGGGAAGGTCTGCTTTATTGCTTCCAACGTTTACATTTGAGGCCGCAGATGCTATGTCATATATATGTAATGCAAGTCTTTGAGCTGTTTTCTTTTTTTTTTAAAAAAAATCATTGTTGCAGGTGTGTGGGTAGAATTTGCTGTATTTGGTTCACAAATTATCTGAACAAACATATGATATCCCCAGTATTTATTAATTTAATTGTTAATCATATATTAATTTAACCTTATTTTCTGAATTTGATTGAAAAGTTGGATACTTGTTAAAGGTTTAATACAAATTAAATTTTGTTACTTTTCTAATGCATAGTTAAGCCTTGGCAACGGTAAGGTTGCTGCCTTGACCTAGAGGGCACGGGTTAAATCCTGAAGCTTCTCCCAAAGCAGTAGTAAGACTTTGCACATCTACCCTCCATAGACTCCACTAAATGGGAGCTTCGTGGCCTTTTTTTTATTCGTATGTATAAATATTTTTTATTTTTGATGCATCGATAGTTTCAAGATATGAGAATGAGTAATAAAATGAAAGAAAATGAATGATAAAGATGAAAGTACCCATCACGCCCAAAAATTATTAACTGGGGACCAAATGGATGGAGCCTTGAAGCTTAACAATAATACACATGAAACCTTCTCCCAATGTTTTCCGATCATGTTATTGTGTCATTTGTTTTCTCAAAAGTGGTAATAAGTTGCATGATTCTTTTCATTTATGAAAAGGTTCCTTCAAAGTTCTAGGTGGCTTAAGTACAACCTTCTGTTTGGATGTTACTGGCATTTGTCAAGGAAGTAAATGGCTACACAACTACATATGCAATATGCATAAACTTAAAATTCATGATTTTTCTCAATACTTGAACGAAATTGTACTTTCTAGCCCAAAAATTAGAAATTACATTATTTTTGTAAGCTTGGAGTAGAACATAGGTATACAGCGTTGCTCTTTTGTTGCATGTGGGCTAGTACCTCCTTGGAATTGTTGTCTGCTGTTTTGAGTTTTGTAAGTGATGTATCCTTTTCACCATAAAGCTAAAAGTGCATGAAATTCAGGGTAAATTGGGTTAATTTCAACTGTAATAATCAAACTGCAGGTTGTTTTCTTTTAATGAAATATCTTTATCTCGTGGTGAAAGAGAAAAGGAGCAAAATCTTTTGGTTACCTCAAGCTGTGATCACACCATACGGTTGTGGTGGAAGGTATAGCTTTAATTAACGTTGTGTGAGGCCCCCATGTTTTACATAGACATTTTTAATCATGTTGATGTACACCAGCAGCATATTTCAGGTGTTCTCAGTAGGAAAGGTAGAAATCTGAGAGGTGAGTTAAAAGAGGGAGGGATTACATGTAATAATATTCACAAAGGGTGGGTTGAGGTGCTATGCAACATTGATCTTGTGGAATGAGGATGAGAGTTTGAACCCCTGAGAATCTTCTCTTGTGAGAAGACTTCATAATTATTGTGCTCTCCTGGTTGAGCAGAGATTAGTCTCATCTTTCATGGCAATTCAGGGGAGCTGAACCTGTGGGGATACCTTGTTGTCATTGAAAAACCCCACCTTTTAATTCTTAATACAGGAGGTGGGCAATGGGATGGGTATTAAATATATTTATTCCTCTTTATGATCTCAATTAAACAAATGAAAAAGAATTTTTGAGAGTGGTGTATTCTTTCTCTTGTGCTTGCTCCTTCAAAGCACACAATTTACTTTCACAAGTTTCTTAAGGGTATGCTTGTGAGTTTTGGATTTTAGAGGGAAAGGAAGGGCTTGTAGTGTAAAAATTTAAAATCTAAAACTACAAGTCCTTCTTTCTCCTCCAAAATTCAAACTCACAAACATTGCCCTAAAGGCACTTGTGCAAGGTGCACCTCAGATAACATTGAGGCCAGATATTTTATATGTCACTATCTCTTTCTTATGCTGAGAGTATTTTCATCTTTGGCTTGTTGTAGGGTTCTCGCATGCGAAGCTTGAGGGGTCACAATGGGCCAGTGTTGTCACTATCAAATAAAATATTGGGTGAGGACGGCTGCAAAATATTGGCAAGTGGAGGAGAAGACGGTACTGTTCGACTATGGTCCCTTGGCTCAAGTGGCAGTCAAGGACAACGAGCTTTAAAGGCTACATTTTATGGGCATGAGAAACCTGTAAATTTGATGTCAGTTGCTGGGTATGCTTTCCTTTGTTGAAGTAATTTTATGTTACTTTACTATCCTTTCCCCTAGTTTTTGTTGGATAATGAAATATTGTCTGGTTGTGTTTCAACTAGGTGCCTAGGTGGACATGTTATGCTTATTAAACTTACAATCTAGAGAAGTTCTTGCTGTAATAGAAGGCAGGATGAAAGTTAAAATTGAAGAATACTAGGACTTCATATTATTTCATGATAATCTTCACTCCTATGTTCTGCCTAGAACATTAGCTGGTACTAGAGACACAATACTTTGCCTAATTGAGCTTTCATATTTGCTAAATCCAATTCAGAAAACCTATAGTGTAACATGTATTTAGGTTGAAGGATTGTAAATTTATAAGAGTTTAAGGGTGTGTTTGCGAGTTATGAGGGAAAGAGAAGGGAAGGCATCATCAAAGGGGAAGGAGGGAAAAGATAAGGGGAAGGAAATGAAGGGTTTATAATATTGTTTTATAATGTTGTCCTTTACTAAAATAATTATGTATAAGTATTAATATATTATGTTTCATAACAATATTAATTTTAAAGAAAATAAAAAAATATCATTTATTTTGTAGATTTAAAAACTATTTTCACTCTCTAGATTTTTTGTCCAAAATTATTTCTAAAAAATCACCTTTTCTCAATTTTATCTCAACTCTTTTTTTATCTCTAAAATATTTTTTCTCTTCAATTTTTTTTCCATGAAAGTACTGTGTCTCAAATTTTGACATTCTCTTATTTTGAAATTTATTTGTTTAACATACAATAATTCAACATTTTAGTATGGGCAAAAAAGTAATTTAAATCGTAATACCTCAATTTCATCCTAAACCTCTTTCCCCTTCACCAAAAAAAAAAAATCCCAAACACACTCCTATAGTTCACAAACACACTCCTATAGTTGACTCGAGGCTTTGTGCTAAGACTGGATCACAGGAAGGGAAAAGGAAGAAGTTGTAACTCTCTATATTTCACTATGGAATTCCTGAACAATGTGCCCAAGAACCCTAGAATTTGGGGAAAGAATGTGTATGGATACAATGATGGAGATTGAGAGCTCCTTAACTCTCTAGGCTTAGCCTCGGTACGAAAATGATCAATCTGGGGGTCATTATTCTATTATGCCCTTTTATAGTCTCACTCCTTCTCTTAACCTCCTAACTAATTTGACAACTATCTTGCCTAATCATAGCTGTCCTTCTCATTACTATTCACAAACTGTCTTCAAACAACAGAATTTACATTTGTGCCCTCTCTCTTGTAAACCTTCCCAAAGAAACAGAACTTAAACAGTGCGGGAATCCAACAATGCTTTAGGGATAGCTTGCAGCTCACCCTTGACAGTCAACCCAAGAGGAATGTCTTGTGGCTTGGATGTTGGGGGCACAGTCTTCTTCAATTTAGTAACATGGAATACAAGGTGTAATTGACATTCAGGGGGAAGGGCTAGCTTGTAAGCAACTGGTCCCATAGTCAGAATCACCTGGAAAGGACCATAATAGCGAGGACTCAATTTTTCATTGGCTTGTGATGCCAAACTTCGTTGCCTATAGGGTTGCAACTTGATGAAAACCCAGTCCCCAACCTCATAAGTCACCTCCCTTCTATGCTTGTCTGCAAATAGCTTCATCCTCTGCTGAGTTAGGCATAAATTGCGCTTGAGCTCATCCAAAATCTGGTTTCAGGTGGCCACTAATTGCTGCACCTCAGGGACTTTAGGAGGGTAGGTTTCTCCCTTGAATAGGATTGGTGGTGGTCTGCCATATAAGGCCTAAAAAGGGGAGAATTGAGTGGAGGCATTGTAAGTGGTGTTAAACCAATATTTTGCCCATCCAAGCCATTCGGGCCACTTCTTGGGCTATGTACTCACAAAACAACGGAGGTCAATCTCCAAGCAATAGTTGACCAACTCAGTTTGACCAACCGTTTGTGGATGGTAATCCGTGCTATACTTCAACTTTGTCCCAGCTTTGGAGAATAAAGCAGACCATAACTTGCTTTAAAAAACTTGGTCACGATAAGAAATTATCACCTTGGGAAAACCATGTAGATGGACTATCTCTTGGATAAAAAGCTAAGCAACTTCTTTAGCTGTAAGGATGATTGAGAGCAATGAAGTGACTTTACTTGGTAAGATGATCAACCACGACCTTAATGGTGTCCTTGCCCTTAGCTTTAGGTAAGCCGGAGATGAAATCCATTGAAATCTCAGACCACACAGAAGGAATGGATAGGGGCTGCAACAAGCCTACAGGCGGCAGTGTTTCATGTTGACAAATTTGACAAGAGGTAACATACTCCTTAATATCCTTCCTCACCCCTTGCCAAAATGCTGCCCTAGCTATTCTCTTATATGTTCTAAGGAACCCCAAGTGTCCCCCTGTTGTAGAATCGTGAAATTCCACAAGCAGCAATGGTATCTGTGTGGAATCACAAGGTAAGACCAATCTCCCTTGGTGAAAAGGCCTGCCTTGATGAAAAGAGTAGCCCGGGGGTGAATCAGACCCTTGTTGTAAGGCTCAAATAATACTATGTAGATGAGGGTCTTGTTCAACCTCTGCTGCCACTATGTTCCACAAATCAAAATGGACTACTGAGATATTGTGAAACTGCACCTATCGTGAAAGAGCATTCGCTGCCTTGTTTTCACTTCGAGGTCAAAAGTGGATCTCAAAATCCATGCCCAACAACTTGAAAGTCCATTTCAATTGTTCTTCCCCACATAGCCACTGATCCTATAGGAACTTGAGGCTTCGCTGATCTATTAAGATGATAACATGTTGCCCTAACAAGTAATGTTTTCACCTCTGAGTTGCAAATACCACTGCCATGAGTTCACGCTCATAGGCTGATTTTTGGGGCCTGAGGTGACAAAGCTTAGCTGAGAAATGCGATTGGTCAGCCTTCTTGCATGAGCACAATTTCCAAATTTGGCTCAATGCATCCGTTTTGGGGACAAAGGGCTTAGAAAAACTAGGGACTGCAAGAATGGGGAGATCAACCATGACAGATTTCAATGTCTCAAAAGCTTGCTTTCAATGTCTCAAAAGCTTGCTGGGCATTATCATTCCATACAAATGCATCTTTTTTTGTCAAATTAGTGAGGGGCTTTGCTATCCAACCATAATTGTGAGCAAATCTCTAGTAGTAACCCGTCAACCCAAGGAATCCACGCAGAGCTTTCAGGTCTTTGGGAATAGGCCACTGTTGAATGGCCTCTGTTTTCTTGGGGTTAGCAGCAACCCTTGCTGCCGAACCTGTGTCCCAAATAGCCCACCCAAGGAACAACAAAGCGACATTTTTTTCTATTTACCACCAAGCTGTTAGATCTCAAAAGTATAAATACAACATCTAAATGGGTAGCATGTTCCTCTATCTCCATGATATAAACGAGAATATCATCAAAGAAGACCAATACAAATTTTCGAAGAAAAGGTCATATTAACTCATTCATTAGGGCCTAAAAAGTGGAGGGTGTGTTAGTGAGACCAAAAGGCATCACAAGGAACTCAGTGCTCTTCATGAGTACGAAATGTGGTGGTCTTAATATCTTTCTCTACCATTCGTATTTGATGATACCTTGATTTGAGATCTTGCTTCAAGAAGACTCTTGCCCATGCTAATTCATCCAACAGCTCATTAATCACTGGAATAGGGAACTTATCTAGCACTGTGATTTTGTTTAATGCTCGCTAATCAATGCAAAAACGCCAACCTCCTTCCTCCTTTTCACCAAAATGATGGGGCTAGCATAAGGACTCACACTAGGACGAATTATACCGTGTTTAACATTTCTTGCACCAGTTTTTCAATATCTGCTTTTTAATAATAAGGGTATTGATATGGTCTAAGGTTTGGAATATTAGACCCTGCCCTGAGTGTGATGGCATGATCATGGCTTCTGCTTGGAGGTAGTCCTTGTAATGGTTGGAAGACCCCTCATGTTCCCTCAGCACCCTAAGAATGTCAACAGGCAGCTCTCCTTCAACCGCTTGTTCTTGAGGCCACAGTTGAACCAAATGCCCCTCAACACCTCCTTGCAAAGTGTTTAGAGTTGAGTGTAGGGAGGCACCACCATAACACAACTCCAAGTCCCCTTGGATCTTAATGACTTCCCTTTCCTGAACATTATGATGAGGGCCCTGAAAATGAGTCACAGCCCAATAGTATCCAACCACACCAATCCCAACACAATTTTAGCGTCATCCACAGGAAATACGAAGAAATTCTTAGTGATAGTAATGGTAGGGAGATGCACTTGTACCTTGTAACAATGCCGGATTCCCTTAAATCATTGGCCAGATGCTACCTTGACCACTATTTTGTCAGGAGCCTTGGACTGAATCTGAGATTATCGACTAGCTATTGACAAATGAAGTTATTTGAGGCTTTAGAATCTATCAATATTTCTGGCCTGCAACTTGATAGGTACTGGAAAATTATGGATTGGACTTTATTGTAATTAGTGAGTATGTGAGATAAGAGAGAATAAAGGGGCTCACTCTTGTATAACCGCTGAGTTGCAGAAAGGAAGTGGAAGGAAGTGAGGATTATGTGGAATTCTATTAGAGGAGGTTATTTCTAGGGAGAGGGGGCATGGAGGGATCATTTAGGAAATTAGTGGGAAAGTCTTGGGAGATGGTGGCCTTTCTAAGAGCTACCTTGGGAGAGATTTGGCCTCTTGAAGTGCCATACCTATTTTACTATTTCTTCCTATTGTTCATCTTGTAATTCATTCCTTCAGGCTCAATATCACATTGATATTGTAGCATTATGTTAATTCCAGAATATATTTCTTTATAATTGTTCTATTCTAGTTCATTACTGCTCCATGAGTATCAAGTTCTTATCACAACCTTGCCCCATAGCCTCAAGGATCATGAAGAATTGTGCCTCATGAAACTCTTGAGATCCAAGTACAACTTATTAAGAGATCCCTCTAACTCCTCTTTAGCCTTTTGCCATTTAGCCTCTGGCCCCGTCTCGACGTTCAATTACCATGAATTTGAACTATTTGTTTTGTCATGCTTGCATACGTGTTCCGGTATGTGTTGCTCATCGCAATTGAAACAAAGGCCTTTAGTTCTTCTTTCTCTGGACTCATCCATAGTTAGTTGTCTAAACCCCTTGGGTCCCAAGTTGTTAGATGCCCCACTAACATTAGATGCCCCATTAATAGCTCGTGAGTCTCCCACTAACATTAGATGTCCCACTAACAGCTCGTGAGTCTATCTTGGGCCCTTCGATGCTCCCAATGTTGGACGGAACACCACTGCAGCCCAAGCTCCCTATAATCCCTCCTTTGTCTCCAAACTTCCTCTGCACAATGAAAAATCTCGGCCCAACCTTTCCCATACAGCCCAAAACTCCCTTTGCCCAAGCCTTATTCCTAACCTCAATTAACTCCGCCATGTCCATCATGTCATCAAGCGTGTTGAATTGATGCATGTCAAGTTCAGAACTTACCCCTTCCTTTAGCCCATTTAGGAACAAACCATCCAGGAATCGCCTTTCTCATATTCAATGGGCTAGCCAACTGTTCAAACTGATGGCAGGAGTCAAGCACCGATCGTTTGTTTCAACGACATTAACACTACGAATGGATTGCGAACCATTGACAGTTGGAACCTCTTCACCACCGCCAATGAAAATGTTTCCAGGAGTAATCCATCGTAGTGGTCTCCACCATTTGAACCACATCAGTGCCGGACCCTCCATCGCGACCTTTGCTACTACCAACCAATCCTCCGTTGGTACTCAGTGAATCTCAAAGTATCAATCGACACGATCGATTCATCTAAAAGCATCTTCACGTTGAACAATGGAAGATCGATTCGTCTCACTGTTTTGTTCATCAGCCACGTCAATTCGCAAAATTTTCGTTGCCATCATTGTTCTCTCCTTGTGCTCCGCCGCGAACGCTTCCGTTTGAGGTAGAATGCGCACTTCAACCTATGTGATCCTCTCCCTAGCCAAGCGATAGATTTGTCCAAAGCGAGGTGGCATTCCTCTCCGTGCATGATCCGCTCCAAACTTCTCCAAGAACGCATCAAACTTCGCCTCCATCTTTGACTTATGCACCATACAAGCTCTCCTAGGATTGAAAGAGCTTTGACACCAGTGCTAAGACTGGATTAGAGGAAGGGAAAAGGAAGAAGTTGTATGAATAACTCTGTATTTCACGTGGAATTCTTGAACAATGTGCCCAAAGAATGTGTATGGATACAATGAGGGAGATTGAGAGCCCTTCAACTTTCTAAGCCTAGCCTTGATACAAAAATGATCAATTTGGGGGTCATTATTCTGTTATCCCCTTTTATACTCTCACTCCTTCTCCTAACCTCCTAACTAATTTGACAACTATCTTGCCTAATCACAACTGTCCTTTTCATTATTATTCACAAACTTTCTTCAAGCAAAGGAATTTACATTTGTGCCCTTTCTCTTGTAAACCTTCCCAAAGAGAGGGTCCTAACACTTTGACAACCAACCTTTCAAATTAGAGGGTGAGACTTTATCGCAATGGTAAGTTGCTGTTGTTTTTTGACTTGGAGGTCACGAACCCACATCCTATAAATAGTCTCTCCGCTTCAGGCGTATGCCTGAATTCATTCGCCCTCCCCATAACCCATCAATTAGGGGCATCATGCACCAGGCCATCCCTTTGAGGGTGAGCCTTAGCCAACGACAAAGTTGCTGCCTTGCAACTTGAAGACCATGAGTTCAAATCCTGGAGACCACCTCTCACTTGTGGGAGTAAAACTCCATATATCTACCCTCCTTAGGCTGTGCCAAATGGGAGACTCATGCATTGGGGCTGTCCTTTTTTGTTTTTACTCTTTTCAAAGTTGATTTGGGTTTATCATTATTTTTGTTGTATATCTGGAATTCATGAGATGAATGCTGTGTACATTAGTATCAATACTGGAGAGGAAAAAGAAACTAATTTGGCCACATGAAATCAAGGTTGTCAATGGCAGATGGCGTTGCGGGTTATGACGGAAGTCATGGCAGACTAAAAAATATATAAATAGTCACAACAAGGACTAAAATACATAGCAATCCATGATTAGAATTCAAGACAAACATAAATTAAGAATTCAAGACAAACATAGAGTTCAAAACAAACAAAGTGTTCAAGACAAATCCCTATCAGCTGTTCTTTGGCTCTTGTTATTCCACCTTTCATAAGTTTTGAGCAGAAATTACAAACAGTGTCATTTGTATTGTTTTCTTCTACAGGGTGGACATACTTCCACCCAGGGTCTGCTTTGTTTTTGCTGCTGTTAGAAGAGGCTGGGACTGAGCTTTGTGCAGGTCCACTTGCCATTTTAGCCTAAAACAGAATAGAAGGGGTTGGACAAAAAATAAGAACAGGGAAGAAGAAGAAGAAAACAAAACATAAGAAGACGAAGGACCTCTATGGGGTGCTCAATGTTGGCTGCCACTGCAGGTGTGGATAGTGTTGAGAAGGATGCGAGACTCAGAGAAATGGCAAGAGGGGTCGGGTTTCAATAGGGTTTCATTATTGAAACCTGAAAACCCTAAAATACCCTCTGAAAAAGAAAAAGGTTTGGGCGCAATTTCCGCTGTGGCCGCCATAATTCCGCCATGGCCTGCCATGGCCGCCACACCATCCATTTTCCCATGGCTGCAGCGTCAAAATCTGCCATGCCATGGCGCTGCCATGGCCAATATTTGATAACACTGCATGAAATTTGTTTTGAGCTGAGTTATATGATGTATGCCAACTGATACTGCTATGCTTAAGGGGAAAAATTATATATGAGATGTTTTGCATATTTATCTAAATTGTTGAAATCTCGAATGTGTTCATTATTACTGCTCTAATTTCCATAATGGATGAAGTAATTACAGTTGGTTGTGTTAGTCATCACTTTCAATTCTAAAATTATAATGATAGATGCTTCATATCCTATTTTTCAGGCACAAGACTTCACTTTTGGTGACCATCTCAAGAGATGCTAAGGTTCTTGTATTCGCTTCTTCTTTTCTTCTGTCATGTTAATTTACTTGTCTATTTACTTATATTCATCCTATTTTTACTTGTCATGCTAAACCCAAAATGCTTTGATTCTTTCATAAATTTTGTTGATTATGGCCATGAGTAATGAGTAATGACAACTACTTGTGAAAATGAAAAATGGGTTTATTTGACGTTCATACACTTGAATATCCGAAGATAACTGAGATTTAGTGTTTTCATCCTAAAGTGATAATTATTACGTAGACTTGCTGAACGTTTTATTATGTCCAGCACATTTGATTAATAGAACATATGCTTCAAATTGGGAAGTTCTTACATATTTCTTTCACCTCAATGTGAAACAGTAGATCTTTTTGTTTCATGCATCTTAAGTTCGTAGTTATCAGCTCCAGCTGTTGATCATGCAACTGTAAAATATCATCTCTACGAACCGATTGGATTTAAATTTGGTTCACATTTGTTGTAAGTTTTCATACTCCACTAGTTAATGAAAAAGTGTAGGTTTTTCAACTTCAGTGGAAGTTTTTGACAGTTTTATTTAATGGATGACACCATGTGGTTTACCAATAGTGTAAAACTTTCTGTTACACTGTCAATTGATTGATTTGAACTAAGAATTTTTTTCAAAATTATTTGCTATTCATTTACAATTTGGAGCTTCTAATAGGTGAGGGTTTGGGATACAGCTACATCATCTGCTGCCCGATCATCCTGTTGTGTGGGAATGACTTCTGTTCCTGGTGCTCCTGTAAACATGAAATGCCATGAATCACTATTGTATGTGGCAGCTGGTTCCTCTGTCACTGCTGTCGATTTAAGAACAATGCAGAAAGTTATCACTGCAGCTGTGCATCAACCGAAGCTGTATTCATTTGACATTGTCCCTTCAAAATCTTTAATCTGCACCGGCGGTGATGGCAGGTATAATTTGATGAAACTTGGCTATAAGAAAATCTTGTCCTTCAGTTAATTTTTTTAGTGTGTGAAGAAATTGGCTAAATCTTGGTGAAATATCTTAGTTCTCTTTTGCTGGTATTTTGTAATGGATAAGCACTGAACAGAACTTTGATGCTGCAGTGCAATGCTCTGGGATATTCGGAGAAATCAAGAAGCATTGAAACCAGAACCAGTAGCTGCCTTGGATGGTGAACATCGGGGGCAAGTAACACTACTGCACATGGATCCATACAAAATAGTTACTGGGGGCCCCGATGATTCATACGTTAATGTATGGGAAGCTGACACTGGTGCAATTGCGAATTCATTGCTTTGCTGCGAGAACAATGATGTCAGATTTGGCTGTGATGCCATGGCTGTAGATGGGTTCAGAATTGTCACTGCCAGAACTAGTGAAGAGCGTGGTATTTTGCGCTTTACGGACTTCAAGAATGCTACCAGTCCTCTTACGAAACTAGAAAACAATTCACCTTCAAAATTTTGGGATTCTCTGTCTGGTGATGACAGCGACGATAGCGAAGATGACCGGTGATTTTGGGGGTTTCTTGGAAAGTTGTATGGATTTATTTCTTTCAGGTGGTTTGTTAGAAACGTATGCTATGACGATATATTGCTAGGTTTAGCAATGGAGCACGCAGGATGAGTTTTTTTTGCTTAATTTGACTTGTGCCACAACATTTGATTGAGCTTATTTGTCATGGCTTGATCAGAAACTGGTTGGAACTTAGTCCATTAAATGTATATGTATGTATAATATCATATGTAATCATCAATCAGAGTTGAATGTATGATGAGTAGCAGCACTTTAAAGGTTAAGATCCTAAAGCAAAGTATGTGGGCATAGTTTGGTCTTTATTTTGGTCGAAGACAAATTTTATATACCTAGCGACTCCACAGCCTCTGTCGAGTCGCCTTTTTTATTGGCGTTGGTTTATAAAGATAAAGAGAGAAATATAGAGATAAGCAAGAGAAGTGGTCTGATGGGATTAGTAGATAGAAAAGTGTAACTGTAGAGTATATCAAGAGACATGATTTTAAAAAACGTGAGGTGGTTATGAGAAGGTGGGGTGAATATGAGAATTGTGATTTTTAATAAGTATTGTGGACTTAAAAAAATATTAAATAGAGCGAGGAGACATCAAAAGCTAGTTATTAATCCTAATCCTTTTTATATAATAGTATAGATTAAGTTGAAAATTTTTAATATTAAGTGATATCAAGTCTATGAACTGAAAAATGAAAAAGTAGAGCTTTTACAGATGAAAAATAACATATCAGATCTATTGTGTAAGGTTTTTATACAATCTTGTATATAGGATAATAAAATGGTGTATCTTAGTAAATCTCTGTCACGCTCTGAATTTAGGAAGTGACCAGTGTCAGCTCAAACTGTCTTTAGAAGCTGTAGTTTAAGCTTATTTCTAGAGCACTCATAATGATTATATGATCATTCACAAGTTAAATTTTTAAATTTTGTATGTTATACTAATGGTTTGTTAAGTCTGAATAGAAAATAGGGATTCACTTGCTCACAGTTCGCGCATATAGTGTAACCGAGTTCAGATGTCTCTAATAAATAACGGCTTTTGACATGTTACATGAAGAAATTCAATCGTGAAACCAAGTGTTCCAAAGCCAAAAGGCATGTCAGTCTTGGATACAATCAGAAGATTAAAAATTAACCTAACCTTCATAAGGCAATATTAAAAAAGATACCTTCAGAATATACCAAAAAAAAAAACAAGAAAGATCTGGAGCTGAAGTTAATGCAGCAAAACTGCATGGAAGTCAATAAAGCCACCCTCCTCCTTTTTCTTTTTCTTTTTTTTTTTTCTTGTCTTCCTTCATGGAAGGTATTGTGAGCTTAGGGAGGGACGAGGGATGTGCGTTGAACGTTGGAGCAGGGACGAGGTAGAGCATCTCCAATGGTGGAATGTATTTTGGTCCCCATTTTGAGCCCATAATGGACACATCATTATAGTGTCAAAAAAGCAACTCAAAGTGTTCCTTTCCTCTCCAATGGAAGGGACTACTTTGGTTTCTATTTGGATCTCATATAATTTTTTAAATTAAAAAAAAATTAATATCATTTGGGTCCCATTTTCAATTTTGCACATACCATATACTAAATTTTACATTTAAAAACAAAAACAAAATGCCATATGTTTTGTTGTGGTTCGTGGAACTAGAGTCCCATTTAGAGGGACTTGAGAGCATTGTTACCCATGTCCCTAGATGTCCTTCCTCCAATAGTTACAGCACGTCCCTTGTCCCCACTTGTCCCCAAATTCTAAGTAGGGACGCAAAAATAGTAGACGATGGAATGCCATGAGAGCGTCTCATCGGGCAAAAGTCAGCGTCCCTGCCTCAGCAACACAGGAGAGGAAAGGGACGCACGCGTTGGACGAGATTGAGAGGGACGCGGCTCGGATGAGCGTCCCTGCTAAGGGGACTGAAATCTTCCAATCCAAAGGTGCCATCTGTCAATTTTAACATATTTTTTTACCAAAAAAGATATAAAATTGAAATTTTGAAGTGTCTGTTGAAGTATGAAAATTTTTCACGTTATAAATTTTGAAGGAAATATCCATTGAAGTATCCGTTTTATTATATCGATTATTTTTTTTTTATCTATAAATATCATTCATTCTCACTTATATTTTTCTAACTCTATTGCAATACTTCTCAAATTTTACCCACATAATATACTCATCTAGTTCAGCAAAATAAAATTTTTGTTATCTATTATTTCACAAAAAATGGATCCCAATCAATTCAATTCTTTTCTCAATTACTTGTAAAATTCCAATTTCCCTCAAACTCCAAATATCCAAAATTCTCAATCTTCAAACCCTCAAAATCCAAATCAAAATTTTCAAATTCCAAATTTCTTTCAAAATCAAAACCCCCAACACCTTCAAATTCTAATTTTCAATTTCTTTTTTTTCCATACACTCAAAATTCACAAACACCTCAACATCCATTCTCTACTACATTTAACCCATCATTAGGAGTTATGAGTACATCATCTTTCCCATTTCAAACCCAAATTGGTGTTCAACCTTCGATTACAAATGTTGGTGGTCAATATCCCTCAAACCCCAAAAATTCAAACTCAGAGTTCACGACATTCAGAGTTTTCCTTCCAAAGTGGGCTAGATAATATCGACCTTAATGATGACAAATTTGAAGATCGCAAGCAAGAACATTTGAAATTTAATTTACTAAAATTTTATTTAAAATTTAAAATATTTAAAAATTTTATTTTTAATCATAAATAAAATTACATAATACAATATATTAAAATAAATTATTTCATAATAATATTAATTTTTCTTTTTTAAATTTTAAAAAATCATGTAGGACCCAAATGGGGCCAAAGTTAGTCCTCTTTGGAGAGAAGAGGGCCACTATGAGTCCCCATTTACCTTTTTGTGATATCCTGATGATGTGTCATTAGTGGGGTCTAAAAAGAGGACTGAATCGAGTCCCTCCATTGGAGATGCTCTAAGGGGTGAGGCTTGGGTCCCAAAACACGAGAATCCTTCTAAAAGGGACTTGAATTATACCAATCCAAGCATGATACATTGTAGCAGCTTAAGGAATTTATTTGTAAAATAAATGATATGTCAATGGTGGGAATCAAAAGAGGGACCAAAATTGATCCCTTCATTGGAGATGCTCTGAATTACTTATAAAAAAAAATTGCAACAACTCCTCAAAATGCATACACGAAACAGTTTGAGGACAAAGTTTACCCAAGTTTCTATCCATCCAAAAATTGGGGATAGTGGGAGCACATATATATGTATTTTTTGTTCAAGTATAGTATTGAAACAAGCACCTAGGCATTGATTACTTTTGTGAAGTTTTGCCAATACTTATTAAAGGATTACCTGTTGGATGATTACATCGCCCTCCTCCTTGACTTTTCCTTTCTTAAACACGACAAGTCGCAAAAGACTCAATCAATTACCAATATTTATCTTTTTGAGCTCTCTATAGTTGTCAATGTTAGATTTGGTAGGGTTTTTGAAACCCTAGGTGTACAAATTTGGGACTTTTGTGTTTTGGTACAAATTTGGGAGGGTTACATTGATTTGAAGTTTTATTGCAATATGTTTCAAAATTTCAAATTAAACATGTCAGTTACATGTCATGTTATCACTCTAAACTGTGGGAGAGATAATATCAATGACCTAAACATCCAATGAAATGTTAGTGCATGCACCAAATTAGAAATCCATAATGCAAGCTGCACATTGATTTGACACAATATATATATATATATATATATATAGGTGAGAATTTTCTTTCTTTATCCAATGTACGCAGATCAGAACCACAAATGACTTCGATAAACTTTTCTTGTATTTTTAATTATAAGGATAATGAGAAGAGATCAAAATTTGTTGTCACAGCAGATATTCATATAATTGAAGCAACCACTTCAAAATATTTTAAGCCCAAAAAACAGGCCGACTTGAAGCCTGAGACTTTAACAGCACATTGGCTTGCTTTTGATTAATTACTTCAATAAACTAGTCCATATGGATGGCCATAGGATCAACCCAAATGCAATTAAAAGACATGCATACAATGACACAGTTCCAAGTTGTTAAGCAACATATATAGACAATAGGAATGAAATTTTATATTTGCTTATTAACATAAGAAACACCGTCAATTTGAGATACCGTAGGGAAAGCAAATTCTATATTTCACCAAGCAAGATTCTATCTTTGCAACGGTGAATTCAAGAAAACACTACTGCACAAAAGCATATATACATAACACAGCACACCCTCACCGACCTTTTTGCATACAAACAATGCAGAAATCATTCTGGAACATTCCTGTCGTCTGCGAGGAGTTGGAAATGCTTTAATTAATTTGTTTAATAACAAAATTTAATTTGTCCATAACCAAGAAATATATATATATATATATATATATATGACAAAATTTGTCTTGCTAAGGTCAACCTTTAACATACAATTTCAGAATTTCTTTTTAATCCATTTTAATAGAGACCATACTTGGTACATTTCAACGTGAAATTAACAAGTTACAAGTAACAACCACACTGTGCCAAGATCAATGTGACAACGAAAAATTTTTAAAAACCAAATCGGGATAAACTTCATATGCCCAAAAAAGATACATTTTACAATTTTATTTATTTATTTTTATATGCAAAGTAATTTCATAACACAGCAACAATAGAAGAGAGCAAGAACTCATGAGGGTTCACAAATTTTGCTGGTTTGGCTACAGGAGTAAACTCTCATAAGACAGCAAATAAAGAGAAAGAGAAGAGAAAATATTTAGCTATATTTAATAAATGCTACATCTTATGTTGGGTACCAGAGTTATTGAAACAAATCAACGTAACTAAAATAGAGTTGAGAGAATTGAAACTGACAGAATATTTACGTGAAAACCCCCTAATGATGAGGGAAAAATCAAGGAAGGCGAGAATTTTCACTATGTGGAAGATAAAATTACACTCTCTCTAATACTAAGGAGAGAACAATAACACCATCTCTTATACTAGGAGAATACACCTCTCTATAAAATAAGAGAAACTCTCAGAAGACACTATATATAAGAGAATGCTCTCAGTTGTTTGTTGTGATGAAATGAATGAGCGCTCTCCTTTTATAGAGGCTTGGAGTTACTGTGCAACCAATGCACAGGAACTTTCTCATGATTTCATGCTCACATGATAAGTTATTGTGCATGCATAGTAATTTGCAGGTAACTCTTGTGAAACGGTGCCTCCTTCTTTGACTTTATTATATGTGCACAGGAGAAATTCTACTGTGCACTTTGAAAATTTTGCCAAAAAGTGGCTTTAACATTTACAATCTCCCACTCAAAGTCACTTTTGGTGAGCTTTCAAAACCTTTTCTCATCTTGCCAATTTTCTGTATTTACGTTTTGATAGGCAATAGGAAGATCTACACATTTAAACTTGTCACGTTGATTGGCTTTGTCATGACATCTGCTAGGTTGTCTTTCGTATGAATCTTCTGCATATCCACATTTCCTTCTTCTACTACTTCTCGAACAAAGTGATACTGGACTCCTATGTGCTTCGTTCTAGAATGAAAGCTGGATTCCTTGCAATATGCAAGGCACTCTGACCACAATACACAGGAATCTTTGCCGTTTGTGCCCAAGTTCCTCCATTAACCTTTGAATCCAAATAGCTTCTTTACAAGCTTGTGTAGTTGCCATATATTCAGCTTCTGCAGTAGAGAGCTACAACAGTTTGTAACTTGGACAACCAGCTCAAGTCTGCAAGTGTGAACACATAGCCTGGAGTAGATTTCCTTTTATCAAGATCACCTGCAAAATCTGAATCAACATATCCTCTGACAATGAACTCTAATCCTCCAAAACATAGTGCAGCACCTAGGTTCCTCTAATGTATCTCAGGATCCTCTTCAGCATTCAAATGCTCTTTTCCTGATCTCCATAAACCAACTGACTACTCCAACCTTCAGCAATATCTGGCCTAGTACAAATCATGGCATACATAAGGCTTCCCACCGCGATGCATATGGTACTCGAGACATTTCCATCCTTTCCGCTTCACCGCTAGGACACATACCTGAGGATAATTTGTAATTCATAGGAAGTGGGGTTGAACTGGCTTACAATCTTGCATATTGAAGCGCCATAAGATTTTCATCAAATAATTCTTCTGTGAAAGCCAAATCTTCTGTCCGTTCTGTCTCGTGAATTTGCATCCCTAAAATCTTGTTTGCAGGTCCCAGTCCTTCATATCAAACTCCTTAGCTAACTGTGCCTTGAATTCCTGGATTCGATCTTTGTTGGGCCTACCACCAACATGTCATCCACATACAACAACAGAATGATGAAAACATTGTTACCAAACCTCTTGTAGTATGTACAATGGTCTGAACTCTGTTGTATTGAAGGCGAATTATGAAGGAATCAAATCTCTTGTACCAACACCTTGGCGCCTTTAAACCATACAGATTTGGTCAACCTACAAACCAAGTTTTCTTTTCCTTTTCTTCAAAACCTTCTGTTGGAGCATATAAATCTCTTCTTTAAGTTCTCCGTGAAGAAAAGCAGTTTTCACATCTAATTGCTCAAGATGTAAATCAAATGCAGCACACATAGCCAATACTATTTTGATAGTGGTAAGTCTAACAACTAGAGAAAATATCTCATTGAAATCGATACCTTCCTTCTGAGCAAATCCTTTTACCACCAGTCTTGCACAATATCGTTCTACTTGATCATTGCCATCTCGTTTGATCTTATAGACCTATTTGTTGCCAATGGCTTTTTGACCTTTTGGAAGTGCAACAAGTTCCCATGTCTTATTCCTATGCAAGGCCTCCATTTCTTCTTGCATTGCTGTCATCCACAGAAAGCATGTGCTACTCAAAGCCTCTTTGAAAGTTGATGGTTCTCCTTCTTCTCAGAAGACAGAATGCATCGTGGCTTGCCATAACATAGTCTGAATGCCATGATGGTGGCTGTGTCTGGCGTGATGATCGCCTAACTTCTATCATTGGCTTCTTTGGTACTTGTTCATCTTGCTCTGCTCCTCGCTTCAGAATTTTTCTTCAGACTTCTCATCTATCTGGACTTAGTCATCTTCTTAATAGTGCGTCATTTCTTTCTTCACTTTGTAGTTCATTTTCTGCAAATATAACATCCCGTCGACAATAACCTTGCGGAGTGGATCCTACAAGCGATACACCTTTTCACCGTCAGGCATAACCCAAGAATATACATTTCCTGATTTTGGGTCCAACTTTGTTCTTTCTTGGGAGTTATACATCACATATGCCGAATACCCAAACACTTGTAGAGAAGAATAATCTCCTCTTGCCATTCCACATCTCCATTGGTGTCTTTAAACCAATCGCGGTTGATGGCGACCAATTAATCACGTAACATGCAGTTTCCACCTTCTCCAGAAAGACTTGGCTAAACCGCCGTTCTCAGCATTGCTCTTGTTCTTTCTAGAAGAGTCCTGTCATCCGCTCTGCTACACCATTTTGCTGAGGTGTATGTGTAACTCTGAATTGCCTTTGAATACCTTCATGCTTGCAAAATGCTAGAAAATCTCCATCAGTATATTCTCCTCCATTGTCTGTCCTCAAACACTTGATTCTCTTTCCGATTCAAGTTCTACTCTTGCTTTGAAGTCCCTGAATATTGGGAACACATCTTACTTCTTCTTGATTGGGTACACCCACAGCCTCCTGAGTAATCATCAATGAATGATACAAAATATTTTGCACCTCCCAAGGACATTTCTGCGACTCCCACACATCAGAATGAATCAAGTCTAGAATATGCTTACTTCTAGAGGTTGAACTACCAAACTTCAATCTATGCTGCTTGCTTGTAACATAGTGCTCACAAAACGGTAAATTCACTGATTTGAGCCCGGAATGAGATTACGTTCTGCAAGAACCTTCAAACCACGTTCCACATGTGGCCTAATTTGCAATGCCACATCATCGTCGTTTCTTCTTGACTTGCTGATGCTACTCATGCATCTGCCTCCTGCAACGTATCTCCTTGAAGCTTGTATAGATTTGCCGTGGTCTTTTCCTTTCATCACCACAAGAGCACCTTTAACAACTTTTAATATCCCATTTTCAACGTGAGTTTTGCACCCAAGGTCATCCAATTGCCCAATAGACAATATATTCTTCCTCAAGCCCTTCACGTGTCGCACTCCTTGAATTGTTCGAATGGAACCATCAAATAATTTTATTTTGACAGTACCAATACCAGGATTTCTAGGGCATGATAATCTCCCATGAACACAGATCCTACCGAGAGAGGTTTGTAACTGTAAAACCAGCCACGGTGTGGAGTCATATGCCATGATGCTCCTGAATCCATTATCCAAATATCAGTGAGCCGTTTACCGCCTTTAGAACCAATTGCTGCCTCGCTCATAGGATTTCTCCATCTGGAGAGTTACTCGCAACACATCCTTGAGAGGTTGATGCTTCTGGGCTTTATCCATTCTTCTTATTGTTCCAACAATCTTTCTTCAAGTGCCCTCTCATGCCACAATGGTAGCATTTGAAGTTCTTCCTTCTTGACTTTGATCTACTCGACCATGACTCCCATCTGAGTCACGCTCCATTGATCTCCCTCTGCCACCAACAGCGCCCTCTTGCTTTGAGCTCTCAGTCTATCTTCCTTATTCTTGCACCTGGACTCCTTTCAAGAATAGTACCGGCGAAATCATCAAAGGATAGACAGTTGGTAGTATTATTATTTGTGATGTTGATGATGAGTTGATCATATGAGTCAGGTAGACTTTAAGTAGAAGCTCCGCACGTTCATTCTCCGTTATTTTATAATCTGATGCTGTAAGCTGGGAGAATAAGGTATTCAGATTGTTGATGTGGTCCGTCATTAATGTGACTCACTCATCCAAGAGTATACAGCCTCCTCTTTAGAAATATTCTATTGTGAAGAGACTTGACCTCGTATAGTTTGACAAGAGCATCCCAAATCTCCTTTGCTGTCTTCTTTCTCAACACTAGACAATACTGAATCTGCCATTGCAAGATGCAGATTGGCAATAGCATTATCATCCATCTCCTTCCACTTTTCATTAGTAACTTCGACTGCCTTCAATTGCGGTAAGCAATTGTCTTTCCTCAAGATTGCCTTGATCTTCAATTTCCACAGGAAAAATTATTCCCATTGAACTTCTCAAACTCAAATTTTGCTGCCATGGTGATTACTGACCTGTTTCTCTACTAGACGATCATTTTTTTGTGAATAGTACCATATACGTAAATAGTACCATATGTATGAATAGTCTGTATAACGTGGACAGTAGGTATATTTATACGTATATGGAACAAATCCAATATACGTTAACAATACTGGAAAGTATACAACTACATGTATAACCAGTGACCGAGAGTAGTAACCCGCAACGTGGACCAATGGCTCTTCAAGCACCAGGGAAAATTCTTTCTGATGTGGAAGTCAGACTAGCCAACCAGAGTATACTAAGAAAAAATCCACGTACCAAAGCTCTGATACCACGTTGGTACTAGAGTTATTGAAACAAATCAACGCAACTAAAATAGAGTTGAGAGAATTGGAACTAACACACAATATTTACGTGGAAAACCCCTGAATGATGAGGGAAAAATCACTGGCAAGGCTCGAAAGATTTTCACTATGTGGAAGATAAAATTACACTCTCTCTAATACTAAAGGAGAACAATAACACCCTTCTTATACTAGGAGAATACACCTCTCTAAAAATAAGAGAACTCTCAGAAGACACTATATATAAGAGAATGCTCTCAGTTATTTGTTGTGATGAAAATGAATGAGGACTCCTTTTATAGAGGCTTGGAGTTACTGTGCTACCAATGCAAGGAACTTTCTCGTGATTTCTCACATGATAAGTTACGTGCATGCATAGTAACTTATACAGGAATTCTCGTGAAACGATGCATGTGCACAGGAGAAATTATACCGTGCACTTTGAAAATTTTGCCAAAAAGTGGCTTTAACATTTACATCTTAAATATAATTTTGACTTCTTTACAATATTTATTGTGGCACTATGATGATTAACCGTATAGGGTCACCAATAATCCAATGTATGTACACTTCGATTAGTACATATACATTGTAAGAGTTACTAGTGATCTGATTTTTTATTTTATTTTTGGGTACATCTAGTGTACGTGATGTGAATCTAAAAGTAAATAATTTATTTAATAATATAATATCATAATAGTGTCTAGACATTATTGTATATAACACATAATGATATTTGGACATTTAAAAGTAAGCGTTCATTTGACATGCATCAAATCCAATGATAAAGTAGATGAATAATTGAAGATTACAATCTTGTCAAATGGTAATAGCATAGAGATTCAAATATAACTCTCATTCTTGGATGTCCAAATAATATTATTGCTTCTTTTTTTTCTTTCATTTCCTTTCTACACAAGCTTCTCTCTTTTATCTCTTAATGTTGGGTGTCCCTTTTGGGTCCAAATATATTTATTCTTTAATCTTAATACACAAGTTACAACCATTAATATGATGCAAATTCAAAACTCTTGATTTTGGCTGGCAAACAAGAGACCAAAAAACAAGTTTGTCCTCGTTCTTCCCGTAATCATCGTCCCCCTTGTTTTTAACTTCAATCATGTATGTATGCATGTAACAAAAATAGGAACATAGTGAGGCCAAAACAAATATGCCTACATAAGAATACATACCTCACACACACACACATGTACACACACTAAGTCAAGGACAATTGAGAAGGAAAACAAGTTTTACCAAAGAGAGAGTCAAGAAAATAACAACACAAGAAATGGAAATGGTGATAAAGAGTGAAGAGAACATGAAAAGGAGCTGGATGGTGTCCATGCCAGCAAGTGAGTTCCTAGTAGCTAGGGGTGCCAAGAGAAGACGAAGAGAGCCTAACACAGTTGCATCACTAACAACTGAAGATGACCGAAGTAGTCACAAGCAACCTTTGCAGCCACAGCAACAAGTTGATCAAAATTCTACTGCCAACAACACTACAAAGAGAAGTTCAAGATTCCGGGTGTCAGCAGGTCTTAAGGAAATTGGATTTCCCTGTTTTGTATATATAGTTTCAAATAGATATTAATAAGCAACAACTTCAGGTGTTCTATTTCATATGCTAATCCAAGTTGAACTTTACTGTGTGTGAAACAAACAGACATAGATGGACTGGTCGATTCGAAGCTCACTTATGGGACAAGCTCTCTGAACATAACACAAAAGAAGAAAGGGAAGCAAGGTAGGGTTCCTCCTTTGTGGTTTCCGTATCCACCACTTTGCGATCACAGTTTCTTTGCGAAGCAGAAAATTGCAAAAGAAATGCTGCTAATGAGGTTGCAATTACCTTTGCCATGCAGTTATGGAAAGCGCTGCAATGACAATATTATGGTCCCAATTGCAATTGTAGACTGCGAAAATCATGTTACTTAGAATCTTTGATTTAACTTTCCAGCTTTTATTTTCAGTTTTCACTTTCAAGATTTTGTGAAAAATACTGGAGTTTCATACTTTTCAGGATTTCCTTCACAAAATCTAAAACTAAAATTAAATCTAAACCTAAACTAAACACCTTTAGTTTTACATATGAATAATTCTATATCTTTCTAAGGAATCCTCCTAGTAATCATCTTAACCATTAAACAAGGGAAATCTTAAATGTTTTGTAAATACTTTTAATATTTTGAAAACATACATAACGTTCTATATTTTTCTTATTCAGCCATTAGGAAGATGATTAGAAAGATGTTTAAGGAGGGTATACAAACCTCTTTTCATATTCATATGTTTAATCCTTTCCTTTTATGTCCTTTTTTTTTTGGTTAGCATTTGGTTATCCTTTCTGATACGCACGTGTTTTCATGTCCTACATTTGGCTTTGGAACGTGGATTGCAATTGGCCATTGGGAAAACCAGTTTACCTTGGTAAGTAGCTTGGTATATTCAATCCGAGATTTTGCTTTAATCACTGTGTTAATCAAGTATAAAAATAAAAATTATCTTTCAAATATCATATATATAGGGGCATATGATGAAGAAGAATCGGCGGCTAGAGCATATGATTTGGCTGCACTCAAGTACTGGGGAACATCAACTTTCACCAATTTCCCGGTACGGAGATAGTTATTGCCTAAGAAGTAATTGTCTATATCTTTGCTTAAGCTTAAATGCGTGGATGATTAATTTAATGCTCCTCATACATCTTCCAACAGATCACAGATTATGAGAAAGAGATAGAGATAATGCAAATTATGACAAAAGAGGAGTACTTGGCCACTTTAAGGAGGTAAGATTTGCTAATTTCACTAAAAGTGCGGGAAGCATTTTAGAGGATTAAGTGTACAGTGTCAAAAGAGAAATGATACATCATACATCATTCTAATTAGTTAGTCTAAAAATAGTCCTAATTAAAAATCACACTCATATGTATTAAATTACCTTGGATATTCGATACTATGTAAATTACAACTCATGCTATTGTGAGTGAAATTTTGAACTAGAAGAATTTTTGGGTTGATAGTTATAAAGATATATCAACACTCATTTCAAAAACATTGATGAAAAAATTACCTTACACCCTTCAAGGGAAGTACCTACAGGCTTATTTTCCTGATAGTGCCGTTAGCAATTTATAAAGTAAGATAGAGTCATAGAATCCATAAGACAGGTTTAGGAGCATTACCATGGTCACTTCACCTATATATTGACACCTCCATTCTTTTTTCCCTTACAGAAAGAGCAGTGGCTTCTCAAGAGGCGTATCAAAGTATAGGGGTGTTGCAAGGTGATACTCAGGATGATAATTGAATATGATAAGAATTCTTAATTGCTTACTTGAGGAAGATGAGTCATTAGTACTTGGTGAAAATATATTACAGGCACCACCACAATGGTAGATGGGAAGCAAGGATAGGGAGAGTTTTTGGAAACAAATATCTCTACCTAGGCACCTACAGTAAGTTAAATCCCCATAGCACATACAAGCACTAAAAACATTCACACACACAAAAGAAAATCATAGCTATGCTTCTTCATTAGTCTCTCAAGACATGTAGTTGACCAAAATCTATGTATAAATTTTCCCCAACAGGCACTCAAGAGGAAGCTGCTCGTGCTTATGACATAGCTGCTATTGAGTACAGAGGGATCCATGCTGTGACCAACTTTGATTTGAGCACTTACATAAGATGGTTAAAGCCTTCAGGAGCAAACACTTCAGAAGCAAAACTTGAATCAGAGGCAGTACCAGAGTCTCAGACAGTGGCACCTCAACCCAATTATGCTCCAATACAGAGGTCCAAGTCCTTGGCCCTTCATAGTAGCACTATCAGTTCAGATTATCTTAATTCCCCTCAAAAGCATGAAACCTTTGAAACCAAAACATACCAAATCTCCAGCGCTAAGTCATCTTCTTCTCCGACTGCACTTGGCCTCCTCTTCCGGTCGTCGGTATTTAGAGAATTGGTTGAAAAGAATTTGAACATGTTTGGAGATGAAACTGATGGGGAAGACACAAAGGATCAACAGCCACAGGTAGCTAGTGGTGAATATGAGTTGGATGGGATCTTTTATGATGGAAATGGCGACATACCCTTTCTGTGATCGCAACAAAGACAGCTAAGAAATGCAACAAAGTGAAATCCAATCCATTTCTTTGAACATGGGTAGATTTCCAAAGAGAGGAGTCATCATCACTCAGAGCCAGAGAGCACAACTACTAGAGAATGAAAAGTACTATTAATGCCTATGGAAACATAACTGAGAATTCCTACTGAATTTGAATTTCTTCAAAGTGTAGTTGTGAATTACTCTCAGTTTTGGACTAGAAATAATACTTGTTGAAATAAGAACCTTGATTGCCCAGGAATATGTACATGGAAGCCAAAGTTAACAAGATCTAGCTTGACCAGAAAGCAGATATCCATATCCCTTAAATGTTTTAGAGTGAACGTGTTAACAAATCATGTATCAAATATCTGGAACTTGTAACATATAGTAAGCTGCTTGCCTTGTTTCAAAACTCATTGCTTTGTTGTTATACTAATCAATCTACATCAATAAGCTGAACCGGGCAGGGGACACACTCTTTATTTGCAAGAAGAAAGTATAAGGGTGTCCTAAAGGCTTCCCTTCAGAAATAACTTCTTGAAGTCTTACATGTTTGCATAACTAGTTCCCATTTTGAAGCGTGATTGGGACGATCAATACGAAATGTTTCACCAACCTTATTGGTCTTCTAGCACGTACAATTAACATGATACGTAGTTATAATTCAATGGTTAGATTGACAAAACTTATATTCTATTTAAAAAGTTATATATATATATAAATAATTACCCATTGAATTGGTCACTGTTGATTGTGCACCAACTTTTTAAAATTGCAATTCATTTATATTTTCTTAACTATACAAAAAGCTTCCGTTAAATTCAGGTACACTTCCATTGTTAAGTGGTCATTTTCAACTGCACGTGACTCACTTTCCAAAATTGCCCTTCCCTTATTTCCCAATTTCCTACCCAATCCTACCTTAACCTAAGTCCTTCCCAATCTGAAGACGCCTTCATTCCCTTCTCCACTCTTCCAAGAAAAACACATGAATAATGAAAAACACATGGAGATACACAAAAAAATTAGAGAAGACTTAAGAAAGATACAGAGGGGAAACATTGGTATCATTAAGCACAACTGGTTTCTTCTTCTTTTTCCTACACAACCATTTCACCACTTGCAGCATTTCATCATATTTATCATAAAAAAAGGGGAGAGAATGAGAAACAAGGCCATTGAATCGTTGAACCCATCAGCGCCACCATCATCTCCGATGTCGCGCTTGCAGCCACGTCGTGAAGCCAGCCCCTTTGCTCCTCCGCATCGCACCTCTGTAGTAGCAGCCACGAGTCCGCCATAGCGCCACCAACCTTCAAAACCACCTGCGGGGAGCGCGAAGCTAGTTGTAGTACCCGAACCACCACGCACCTTCGCTGAGAACCGCTCCACGCCACGAGCTCCGCCGTTTCCTCTGACAGCGCCAGCGAACCACCGAAGCCCCCCTTCTCTCCAGGCCATCAACTGCCATTCAGCCACTTCACTTTCCTTTTTTCTGGTTCACTTTCCTTTCTTCATGTTGTACTGTGTGTTTTAGTTTTAGGGATTTGTCATTTAGTTCCTTTTGTTTTGTTTTAAGGGTCAGGTTTGTTTGATTTGTTTCCTTCCTCCTTTGTGTATTTTTTTGCTTCTCTTTAAGTTTTTTGTGGTAAGCATTTTTTCAGGGTTTGGGTTACCATTGTTCTTCAGGGAAGGGCTCAGGTAGCATTTTTTGTGGAGGGTTAGGGTTTGGGGTGGGAAATTGGGAAATAAGGGAAGGTAATTTTGGAAAAAAATAAGTCACATGCATGTCATGTAACCACTTAACAAGTGGAATGGAAAACAATTTAACGAAGGGCCTTTTTGCATAGTTAAGAAAGTATAGGGTATTGAATTGCACACTTCAAAAAGTTAGGGTCTATCTTGTATGACCTAAAGTACAGGGAGGTAAATTGCTTTTTTCCCCTATATATGTATATAAAATACCAAAGCATTGTATTGGATCACTGTTGATTGTGCACTTACAATATCAAAATTGAATCATTTAATTTTAATGATCATCAAGCTTGGAAGAGCAAAATTCAAGTAACTGTCATTAGACTACTTGATTCAAGAGTTACCTTCATTTTCAATTGCAACCAAGCTTTATTTTCACTAAAACAGAGAAAATGTTATAAATCCTTATTTAGTTAATGCAAAATGATGACCCAAACATTTGAAAATTGAAAGCATAAATGATGAAGGCCAAGAAGGAGATCATTTATAAAGGTATCAGGCCACAAAAAGAAATAAAGAGAGAAACAGAAGTTCTTGAGTGATGAAATGATTTCTACTTGATGAGCAATACAAAAAGAGGTTTATGTACATGATTATTACAAGTACATCTATTACAATTTTAACCAACTATAACAACCTTTAACAGATTGGATGCTATAGGTAGCTCTCCCTAATATCCCCCTCAAGCTCGGAGTGATTTGTCAAGCACTCAAAACTTGGACCTAAAACTCAAAAGAATCAGCTGACAAAGGTTTAGTTAGAGTGTCTGGACTTGATTTGAAGAAGGGACATGGCGACAACCATCTTCTTTGAGCACTTGTCCCGAACAAAATACATATCAAGTTCAAGATGTTTCATTGTCCTATTGTGCAGCCGGCTTTGTGAAGTAACACAACCCCTTGATTATCACAGAACATGGTAGGATGACCATCTGATGAGGTTAGGGCCCAAGAACACAGAAACTAGAGGATGGTTTTCAATCCTCTAGATCTAAACCCAGTCAAGCTTCACAAAAAGCAAAGAGGCAAAGTTCCTTACAAGCATGGAAAACCAAACCATGATGTAGAGTGCCACTTAGATATCTAAGGATCCTCTTCACAGCCTTCCAATGAGCTTTTAGTGGATGATAAATAATTTGGCTGACCTTGTTTGCTGAGAATGTAACTTTTAGCCTTGTTATGGTGGCATATTGCAGGCCACAAACAACTGATTTGTATATGAGAAGGCAGGAGGTCTTGAGGAGGTGAGTTTAAGGCCACTAATCATAGGAGTAGGCATGGGTTTTGGCTTCAAGACCAGCCTTGAAGCATCATATTGATAGGAATAGCTGACTTGGAACCTTGAAGGTTTATGACAAAAAGATATTCAAGGGCATTAGAGGATCATCTGAGGCTAATTTGGTAACTAAAAGGATTTAAGTGGGGTCCATGGTGAGAGAGAAACTTAACTAGTTTAGGAGTGAAAGATCTTAGGAGTAGTTTACGTGTTTTTTGTTATGAGAGTATTTATTCAATTGTAGGTAGGAGATTAAGGAGGGAGTTGGTTATTTTGTTATTTAGCTTAGGAGTGAAAGAGCTACTTAGTGCTCTATCCTTTTTCCCTATTATTTGCATATTCCCGTTTCAGTTCCATTCAGCAATACATACTTTTTGTATTGTTCTCTTGCTTTGTCCGTTATTTGTTCTGTTCTTATTAATTGGCATCAAAGCTCTCAACTTGGGAGCTGTGTGGACCTTGTTTCTAGCGAACATCCAGAGATGAAGACCAAGTTGCGAGCTCTAATGAAGTTGGATTGAGTAATGCATCTACTTGAGTGAAAAGACGACCGACGCCACCATGTATGCGACCGGTACCGGCGCGACGCCGTCTCCTCTTGTTGGCACGGATGACCACTGGACTAGGGTTCCAGAGGTGATGAGGGACAAAACCATACCGCTTCTCCACCTCATAGCGAGAGCCATGGATCAAAGTCTCACGACCGTGATTCTCGAAGCTCCCCTAATCCCGTTCGCCATTGCCGCCATGTGAGCACCCTCCGTGGCCCAATAGGCACTACGACCACAACTACGCAGCCTTCCACGGCATCACGCCTGAGATCGACGTATGGAGGTCTCGAATTTCTGGGGGAAGATATTTTGGGATGGCTCATGAAAATCGAGCGGTATTTCCCCATCAATGGGATTGAAGTTGAAGAAAAGTTCGAAGTTGTGATGTTGGCTCTAGAAAGGAAGGCACTATGGTACCAAGTGTGGGAAGAGCAAACTCATTTTCCCTAATGGCGAGGATTCCGTGACGCCATCACACGGTGTTTCCAACAGGAGTGATCAAGGACCCATACGGCCCATTGCTCCGCCTACGCCAAACTGGTACGAAGCTTGACTACATTGAAGACTTTGAAAGAGTTTCAAGACCCATGCACAATGTAGATAGGGAATGCTGAAAGGAATTTTCCTTAATGGGCTACAGGTGCTTTACCTGTCGAAATTAAGAGTTTAGAATTAGGCTCTTTAGCTGAGGTGAAGGACAAGGCCCTTATGTTGGAAGAAAGAAACAAGGAGTGGAAAGGAGGTACTGTTAGACCATTAGACTGCGGATTGGGCCACTAAAGGCCCAACTACTTATAAAACTTCTTTGGTTCCTTCCAGGAAGTAGCACGAGTCACACACTTAACACACACCCCCCACTACACCTGTGAAGCACTTGGAGACAGCAAGCAAAGGTGAAGTTCGACGTCTTCCAGGAAGAGCTCCACGATCAGCCGCAAGGGGTTATGTTTTAAATGTGGAGGCGCTGGATTGCGGGCATATGTGCAAGTTGCGCCATTATCACCTTGCTCTGGTGGAAGATTCTGAGAGGAGGAAGATTCGGACTTAAGATGTAACACCCTAATAATTAACCCAATACACCTAGGCAGGTATCTGATTAATTACTAGACTTTACTCTTTGCTTCAGTTCCTTAATCATGCTTTGAAAATACTTAGTGAAATTACGAGCCATTTTTTTTTTAAACATAATTGAAAACGTGAGTCGCACTTAACGTGAATGATTTAGCAAAATTTAAAAGACACATAGGAATTTACAAACATCACATCATAATATATTGACTCCATCCATAATTACATATCATATAGATATTTTGCCTACCAACAGAATAAGACTAAGTGTAGGCAATCTAACAAAACATAAATAATATATGGATGGAAGGACATCCATTAATGGCACCTAGTAATAACACTCCAGGGATAGGGATAGATATCTAAATATACGAGTGAAACTAGCAGGATCAAGTTCAGCTGGTGAAGCCTCAATGTGATTCACGAACATTTCGTTCTTTTCTGAAGAGATGGAAAGAAAAATAGAGGGAGTGAGAACTTATAAAAAGAATCTAGGGTACTCACCTCATGATGCATTGTGTCATCATCATCGTCCCCAGGAACCTCGGGGTTATTATGAAATAGTGAGCATGCTAAGATTGATTTATTAAGTTCGAAAATATACTTTACCGAGGTTCGGTCGGTTTTAATCATGCGTCTTATAATGCATCATAAACTTAGCATGTCATGTTTATAATGAACTTTTCCTTTTATCAACACATATATTCTTCATCATCATATCATAAATATTATGCATAAAAGAACATCATATTTCTCATCATCAAATCATAAATACTATGCATAGAAGAACATCATATATCCCATCATCATCTCATAAAATGCTATGCAGAAGAACATCATACCATAATAGTTATGTACAAGACATGGTGCACATATTTCATTCCTTTAGTGTCCTAGGTGACTTAAATCTTGTCATCATCATCATTATTTTCCTTGGGCCACCCTATACTCCACCCTTTTGGGAGTAATCTAGGTTATGAGCTCATACCTTACTAGTCGTCACTAGCATATACTTATCCCTTTTGATAAGTTAAAATCCCGACTCTACCCTTTTGAGAGAACGGGCTAGGGGGCAAGAATCACCTTTTCACCACCTATAGTCTGATGGGTCCAAAGGATCATTTTCTTAGGATCACCTTTTCACCACCTATAGTCTGATGGATCCAAAGGATCATTTCCTCATAATTTTAAGTCACTATTAAGTCTTTGCATGTTATATCATAATATAACTCTGAATTCATAATCATCAGGATGCATAAACATTCTCATTGTTTGCAACAGCAACTATATCATGCAAACTATGAAGTCATTCAATGATATCAAATACTTAATAAGCATCAAATCACTACATAGACTTATCATTTCAAACTTCAAAGAACCATCATCATAAATTCTTACGAAAACTGTCTTAAACAACCGAAACTTTAGAATCGGGTAATCTCAATTATCAAACTAATTAATCATGCATCTAAAGGATTCATTATCATCATTACCATTAATTATAAGCCTTAAGAATATTATTAAACTATATGGGACAGCATAGGCAGTTATTTTAAGGCTTCACGTGTGCTAGAAGTTGCATTTTTAACCCTTTCTCGTCACCGCTTTCCTTATGGTGCTAAAATTAATTACTAAACCAATTATGAATCATTCTCTCTTATCTAAACATAATAGAACCTGGTTCTTAGGGCTGCTAAAGGTTCTGAGAATGCATAAATTTCATTTTCTAGAGTTCTAGAAATCTTGCTTTCACGGTTTTTGGAAGCTAGTTTTATTTCTAACATGCATAGAATCGTTCCCTAAGCAATAAACCATAATTATCACAACTTCAAACATATTAAACCATCATCATACAGTAGTACTAAACTTAGATCAGTGGCTGAATCATGAACCTCATATAATTGCATCAAATCACATTTTTAAGTACAAGTAAGATACTAGTATCCCGTAAAATCTTTGCAAGGCCTTAAAACTCTTTTAAAAACTAATTATTTTTGTTATTCTTGAAAGAAATTTTAGAACTAAACCAGTAGCTTATTTAAAATCACTTTAGGCCTACCTTAATCATGAGGCCGATTTATTCATTGAAAGAATCTTTACGATTACAATTTTCACTTAAGATAAAAGGAGCAAGTCTTGAGCTTTAGAGATTTAGGTGATAACTAGAATCATAAACATGCTATGCAACCTCATTTTAATCTTGTCTTTATAAGGTGATAACTTGGAATTATAAACATGATATGCAAGAAACGGAGCGCGGTAGTCCGCATGGACCAGTGGAGGGAGAAAAGAATCTTAAGAAAAGAAAAATAAGAAGCGAAGCGCGGTAGTCCGCATTGGACCGGTGAAGGGAGAAAAGAATTCTTATTAAGCTCCAACTCAAGACTTCTTAAAGAATAAATTCTTTGACTCCAATAATCTTAAGAAAATATGCATCCTTAGGATACTACCATTTTCCAACTTTGCTTGTGATACTTGGGCAAGTCTTTGAGCTCTAGGATCTTTAGGTGATGACATAAAATAAACATGTCATGCATTGATTCTTTTAGCCATTATAAAATAAAGTGAGAGCATAAAATAAATATGAGATGCATCCTCTTTATTATCTTTAGAGATTAAGTGACAACTTGAAACATAAACATGAAATGCAAGCTTGAAAATTTAAACATGAGGTATGCAAGTTCATTTATTCATTCTTGAGAATTTAGTGATGACATTAAAAGTAAACATGATATGCAAGGCATAAACTTAAACATGGATGCAAGTTCATTTTATTTCTTTACTAGAGCTCCTTCAAGACTTTAAAAGAATTATAATTTCAACCCAATATATATCTTAGCAAGACAAAGTGAGCTTTAAAGATTTCATTATTAAGCTATCCTAGAAAACTTTCTTAGGTCTTCAAAATCAAATGGCAAGAAAAGGAAAGTTCAAGTCATCTAGAAATGAAAAATTGTTAAACATCATTTTAAACTAAAAACAAAGCTTAACAAGAAATGAAACATAAGTGTCAATATATTTTTCAAGTTCTAAACTCAAGACCTTTATCATAAAAACATAGTTGCTTCAAAACTTTGAAAACTAATGAAACCTTCAAGTTTTAGAGGTCTAACATGTGAAGGCTTTGCAACCAACACTCAAGAACCTCATCATCAAACCATGGTCTCATCATAATCTAGGCCATAAGGCTGAAATATACAAGAAGAAAAGGAGAAGGAAAATCGAAATATGAAGCAAGAAGAAAGTCCATGAAATCATCATTTTTAACCAAGAACAACACTTAGCAATACATAGAAATTAAGCTTAAAAACAACTCCCTACCTAATCTGATTTGAAGGAAAGGAAGAGAACTTGGTTTCTTGAGTGAAATGAAAGAAAATATTCTTGAAAACTTGAAGAAGAATTCAGCCAAGAGGAGGAGGAAATGAGAGCTTTTGGTACTTTGGAAAAACTAGAAATGTGTACAATTTTGAGCAAGCATCTAAGACTCCTTAAGCATGCCTATTTATAGAGATTTTGAAGCTCATAAATGGACAAATGAAGGAGGAAGGCTGATGGATTTTCATGGGGAACAAAGGGAGGAAAATCATTCCTTGTTTAAGGCATGTTTTATGCCATGTTTTAGGGAATTTTTGGCATTTTGTTTTAGTGTATCTTTGGGCAATTATTCTGATGCATAATGGCATCAATAATTTCGTGCATTACAGCCCAAGGAGGAGAAATTTGTGTGTTCCATGTATTATTTAGGTGTAGGCAAGGTATTCATGCAATTTAGAGAATTTACGGTTAAGGGCTTAGGTGAATTAGTAAGCAATTTGAGTGTTTTAAAGCAATTTTAGGTTCTAATCAATTTAAATAAATAATTTTGACTCTAGATTAATAATTAGAATTTAATAAGCTTTAATTTGAGCCTAATATTGCTTAGGTTTCGTTAGACGAATCAAAAATCTCAAAATTTGTAAAACTTGCAAAGAGAGGGGCAAAACGGTCATTTTACTTAAAAATTGCCTGAGACCACCCGAGCTTAACCAATGGTTAATCATGGCTTAAAAACACCTTTTAACACATTTTAGTGAGGTTCGGGCTCAGCGGCACGCAAATCGAGGTTAAAATAGCCGGGGCATTTTGGTCATTTCGCGCGTCGAGCTCAAAATTATGATTCTTCTCCTCTATTAACACACATAACACAAACAATCCCTTATTATTATCAAAACATCCCCTTGAGGATGGATGGGGCCCACGATCCTCATTTTGAGTAAAATAACCTCAGGGGCATTTTGGTCATTTTACACGTACAAAAAATCGGGGTTTGCAATACTTGCAAATTGCTCCTAACTTCTCTTCTAACGTTATATTCCTTTATTAAGGATTGTTTGGTCTCAAATTTTATATAATATTTACCTACGGAATTCGGTAATTCCTAATGACAGTAAAAATTAATAGGAAAAATTGGGGTGTTATAGAAGATGTGGTTGAGACGGGAAACCGGACCCAGCTAGCCATGAAGTCCCTTCGCCTTACTCTTAACGGCTTAGGCTTTACAACCTTCAACAAATCATTTAAGGTTCGAGGGAAGGTGGCAGGCTTCGAGGTGGTTGTTTTGGTAGATACAGGAGTTGAAGCTAATTTCATTTCAGCCTCCTTAGTTTCTCAACTCCAACTACCTAAACAAGACTTACCATTTACGATGGAGGTGGGGCGGGCGAAGTTCATCGTAGGTTAGGCCTTTGTGAAGAGTTGAAAATTGAGATCCAGGGATCTCCATAACCCAATCTTTCTTCATATTGGAGCTAGGAAGTGAATGTGGTCCTGGGGTATAGGTGGATAGCTAGCTTGGGAGACTTCAGGGAATTTCCAAAAATCACATCTCCAGTGGAAAGTGGGGAAGAATGGAAAGGTATTCAGGGCGATCCTACACTAAGAACAACTAGTGCTTCTTGGCGGACTACACTGAAGACACTAAAGGCGGATGGAGAAGGCTATTATGTCACCCCATGTTTACCCAGACCAGTGGGAAAGTCTGAACAACAAGAAGCTCAATTGAAGTGATACCGGAAGACATTAAAGAACTACGCCAGCAATATGATGATATCTGTCACCTTCCAGAGAGATTACCTCCTTAACGTGCTCATGATCATTGTATTAATTGAAGGAGGGAGCAACCATACCTACATCAAACCTATAGGTATCCATATTTTCAGAAGAATGAAATTAAGAAAATCATTGGTGAAATGTTGTCATTAGGAATAATCAGAACTAGTACAAGTCCATATTCCAGCCAATTATTCTAGTACGCAAGAAGGATGGAGGATGGCGTTTTTGTGTAGACTATCGTGCCTTGAATAAGGTAACTATTCCAAACAAGTTTCCAATTCCTATTATAGACGAGTTGATGGATGAATTAGGGGGAGCAAATCTTTTCTCAAGCTTGATTTAAAGTCCAATATCACAGATCTGAATGAAGGAGTATGATGTGGAGAAAAGCTTTTGTACTCACGAAGGGCACTATGAATTCTTGGTTATGCCATTTGGGCTAACCAACGCCCTGTCTACCTTTCAGACACTTATGAATATGGTTCTAAAACCATATTTGCGAGGTTTGCCTTAGTATTCTTTGACGACATCCTAATTTAGGTAGAACCGAAGTGGAACATAGGGAACATTTGATGAAGATAATGGAGTTGCTGTGTTAGGAAGCCTATATAACAGAAAAGTGTTCTTTTGACAACGGAGATAAAGTACTTGGGGCACGTGATCTCCAGAAAGAAGTTACCGCGATATGAAGAAAATTGAAGCCATGTTAGCTTGGCCTATTCCTTGTGATTTGAAGGGGTTAAAGGGTTTTCTTGGAATCAGGTTACTATAGAAGATTTGTGTGGGGATATGAAAAAATTGCTTGGCCCTTAACTAGCCTCAAAGGTGACTGTTTCAAGTGGAAATAGAAGCACAAGGGGCATTTGATCGTTTAAATGAAGCTATGACCACTCTTCAGTTCTAGCAATTCCTGATTTTGAGAAGACTTTTGTAGTGCAAACGGATGCATCAGGAAGGGACTGGGAGCGGTTTTGATGTAAGGGCAGACTAATAGCTTTCCTTAGCCAAAAGCTCAGAAAGAGCCCAACAGAAGTCAGTATATGAGAGGGAACTCATGGCTATAGTACTAGCTGTGCAAAAATGGAGGCATTACCTCTTTGGAAGGAGGTTTATTATACATTCAGATTCAAAAGAGTTTGAATTCCTGTAGATCACAAATAATGGTGAAGGGCAGCAAAAGTGGATTACCAAGTTGTTGGGTTTTGATTTTGAAATCAAGTACAAAGGTGGAAAGGAAAATGGGGCTGCTAATGCTCTATCGGGAGGACCAACTTTGCGGCATTTCTTCAGGAGCATTTAAGAACTGGGAAGGGTTGGAAGATGAGATTCAGGTTGATGCAAAATTAAAAAGCATATTACAAGACCTTATTCAAGGGACAGAAGATGTATGAAGGCTATGAAATCAAAAGTGGGACACTATTCTACAAAGGGCGGGTGGTCATTGCTAGGAATTCACATCGGATTCCAATAATCCTTCAAGAATTTCATGATTCAGCTTTAGGAGGGCACTCTGGGTTTTTTAGAACCTACAAGTGGATCTCTGGGCTAGTTTGGTGGGAAGGCATGAGGCAGCAAATTTAGAAGTATCTTCAGAATGTGAAGTTTGCAATAGAAATAAATACCAGACTTTATCTCCAGCAGGCCTTCTCCAACCCCTACCAATTCCTTCGAAGGTATGGAAAGTCATTTCAATGGACTTCATTGGGGGCCTCCCAAAAAGCCAAGGCAAGGATACCATCCTAGTAGTCATAGATAGACTTTCTAAGTACGTCCATTTCTTGGGATTAAGCCACCCTTATTCAGCCAAAGATGTGGCAAGTCTTTTTATTAAGGAAATTGTCCAACCTTGGGTTTCCTCCTCTATAGTGACATAGAGACAAGGTATTTATGAGTTCCTTCTGACAGAATTATTCAAACAAGCAAGAACCAAACTAAAGTACAGTCTAGTGATCATCCGCAAACCGATGGACAAACAAAGGTTGTCAATAGATGTTTGGAAACCTATCTTAGGTGTTTTTCCACACTAAGCCTAAGCAATGGAGTAATTGGTTATCTTGGGCTGAGTTATGGTTTAATACCATCTTCCATTCCGCTCAATACTTCTCCTTTTAAAATTCTCTATGGAAGGGAACCACCTGTTGTAATTAGAGGAGATGTGACACCCTAAGCGATTGAAGAAGTCAACCAGCTACTAGCTAAGAGAAATTCCATTTTGGATGAATTAAAGTGGAATTTAAATAAGGCTCAGGCTAGGATGAAAGTAAGGCAGGAGAGGAGAGAGGTGGAATATGAGATAGGAGAAAAAGTATACTTGAAAATACAACCATAGATTGAAGTCTTTGGCCAAACGAGTTAATCATAAGTTAAGCCCCTAGTTTTATGGCCCCTTTGAGATCATTGAAAGATAAGAACAGTTGCCTACAAGCTACTTCTTCCTTAGTGCATCCAATTTTTCATGTTTCATTACTAAAGAAATGCTTAAGTTCGAATGTGCAATGTCAGCCTTTGCCTCAGAGTCTCATGAGGAGTGGGAACTAAAAATTGAACCAGCTGAAGTAATAGTAACTTGTGTTAATGGCCAAAGGGAGGAAGAAGTGCTGATTCCATGGAAAGACTTGCTGAGTTTGAAAATACTTGGGAAGCGTTCCTGACTCAGTTGCATTTTCCTCAATTCCACCTTGGGGACAAGGTGGTAGTTCAAGAAGGGGGTATTGATAGGATAGCTAATAGGAACCTTGAAGGTTTATAAGAGAAAGAGATTCAAGGGCATTAGAGGATCGTCCGAGACTAATTTGGTAATTGAAAATGATTTAAGTAGGGTCCATGGTGAGAGAGAAAGTTAATTGGTTTAGGAGTGAAAGATCTTAGGAGTAGTTTACGTGTTTTCTGTTATGAGAGTATTTATTCAATTGTAGATAGGAGATTAAGGAGGGAGTTGGTTATTTTGTTATTTGGCTTACGAGTGAAAGAGCTACTTAGTGCTCTATCCTTTCCCCTGTTATTTGCATATTCCTGTTTCAGTTTCCATTCAGTAATACATACTTCTAGTATTGTTCTCTGCATCTTTGTTTGTTGTTTGTTCTATTCTTATTACATATCCTTGATGTATTTTGTCTGGTTTAAGTGGATTACTAGCAGAGGGATAGGAAGATTCAAGGCCAAGGAAGTAGTCAAGATTACCAAGGTCTTTTGAGAGCAAAGCAGGCAATGAGGTTAGAAATCATAGTTGAAACCTCTAAAAGTCATTGTCATGATAATGATCAGCATACACAAGAACATAAATGATGGAGATAGAAGGAGATCTAACAAATAAAGAAGAGTCACATCTAGTACCATGAAAGTCTAGTTCCTGTAGCTTGGACCTTTATTTCTCAAACCAAGCTTTAGGAGCTTGCTTGAGTTGAGCCCATACAAAGCCTTTTGAAGTTTGCATACAAGAGAAGGTTAGAGCTTCTAAACCCCTCAGGCTGCACCATGTAAACTTCTTTTGCTAGATCACCATTCAGGAATGTATTATTGAAATCACATTGCCTGATAGACCACCATTTGGAGAGAGCAATGGAGAGAATTAATCTAAAACTAGGTTGGCTTGACCACATGTGTTGTAGCTCATTATACTGAACTCATAAATTTCAACTGAGTAAATGATCATTTTAGTGAATGAAGTTACACGTGCGAGTTACTTCAATTTCCAGAATTCAAAAATTAACTTTTTTTGTCAAGTTGTAAAACATAAGTTAATTTAATCTTTAATTTTGTTTCCACTATTATATTATTATATTTTTGTTGATGTGTGATATGGACCATATGGTGGTGACAAATGGTCATCCTACTCAACCTAAGCCAATTAAATTGAATATAGATAAGTATAATTAAACACTAAAATGTAAATTATATGTAAATAACATTATTAATATAATTGACATTTGATTGTAATTTGAACATATTGTTCAACCATACCTCCTCATAGGTTAAGTAGAATGTAAGCCTATTGTTAATACGAGATATTAATGAAAACATTAAAATACAATAATAGAAATGGAGTTACGAATTAACTTGTGTTTAGTAACCTCTAAAATTGAAAAATTAATGGATTTTTTCACCCACTGCCCTTAGAGTACTTGTTAAGTAAGTCAAAAGAAATTAAGGTCGTAAATTTTCTGGTGAGTCACATTCATTGCAAACTTAAAAATCTCTCTGTCTCCTATGCGTTACTTTTTACTTTTGAATTCTTAAAATTAGTTTCTAAATTGCAGGAATACAACTGGCTCTTGCAATGTGAAAGATTGAAGTAAGAGTAATGTTATTTATGAATATATATTATGAGATATTATATTAATATATTTTTATATATTGTTGGATGATATGTGAGTCTAAACAAATCTCATCTAATAATAAATAAGAGTGTGTCAATACAGTCCTATAATAACATTTCTAGTAAAGTAAACAAGTTCTCCACCAACCTCAAGTAATAAACCAAAATCGTTGACCAATTTTGTGCATCATCTGAGAGTGAACTACACAATGACCATCACTGGACCATTCGGTACAAGGTCCACCTTAAACAAACCCTTAAGCGGCACCTCCTCTTCTGTCTGGACCATTCGGTACAAGGTCCACCTTAAACAAACCCTTAAGCGGCACCTCCTCTTCTCTCTCTATATATATTATTACCCTCTCATTTCCCAGATTGTTCTTCTTGGAGCCCAGTTGACCTATCATTCTGTCCTGCTTTAGGCTCCTCTCAAAAACTCAGGATTACTGGTTTGTCTGCAATCATTGCTCCTTTTTCTGTTTTCTGTTTTACTATTATAATTATCTGCTACTTTTCCCTAAACTCTTAGTAAAGTAGATGTGAGAGAGGCAGAAATAACATGCCCCTTTCAAAATTAACTTTGATATATTGATATTTTTTGTTTTTTTTGCAGTTCAAGTTAGGATAATAAAAATCTAATAAGAGCAGAGCATCCACATTATCCTGTGTAGCGCCATGGGTTGGGGGTGTAGCAGCATCGCTCTAGTTATTTTACTGCTGCTTCTTCCCTTCATGGCTTCTTCAAGATCTATTGTCAAGAATCTACCAGGTTATGATGGTGAACTCCCATTCAAACTTGAAACTGGGTGAGTTCATTATTTCTTTTTTCAAATCTGAGTTCATTTTTTAATTTTTCAATTGCTTATTTATTACTGTCTTTATGAAATGGAGAGTGGCGCAAGCCTTTTTTTTTTTTATTTTGGAAAAACAAAAGGCTGTTTGAGATGGACATTAATTATATTGCTCATAAATACGAGAACATGTGGTCCAAAAAATAAGCAAATTATACTATAAATTTTAAATTTTTGGGTACCATATAACCCTTTATTATTAACCGTTGATAATTATTATTTTTATTTGATAGTATGATTCAATAATTAATAATAGGGATTTATAATAAACTTAAATAAGATATCCACCAAAAAATAAAGGAATGCCATGATATAAATAAAGAAGATGTTGGAGAGTTAATGGACCCTTTTTTTTTTTGTGAACAATGGAACTTTCATTCTTGTAACCAATTTGTGTGCAATGAACAGAGTTTTCAATGGTTGGTTTGTTATTGGTATGGCTTTATGAGAATTGTTGAAGTCGTTTAAAAAAATTATAGTAATATTATTTGATAAAATAATATAAAAATTATTCTTAATAACAAAAAGTCACAATAATAGTGTTTGATAAATATATTGTAAAATTACTCTTATAATCTAAAATGAATAATAGATATAGATGTTAAATAAGTAATTTTTAATTTTTTTATTATTAAATATAGTAAGATTATATTAATTTTTTAATTTTTAAAGAGTGCAAATTAAATAAGCTCTATAAAGTACCCACGAGGTGATTTCAAAAATATTCATTGGCCATTGCTTTTAAAAGCTAAAAGGAAAAGCATATCGGTTTATCTATTTATCAAAAAACAAAAAAGTTAATTTATGTTTTTCATAAGCAGAATCACCCTCCAAGAACATTACCAAACCAAATCTATTGAATACTTTTTTGCTATTCGGATAAAAAAATTAAAACAAATTGTTGAATTTCAAGTTTTCAACATTGCACATTTTTCACGCACATATTATAATTGAATTTGCTTTCTTTTTCTTTTTTTCTCTCTAGTTATAAAAATAGAAAAGTTATTTATATTTATATATTATGAAGATTTGCCTATCATACTTCTATATATCGTTAGATCTGAATTAACATTACTTAATTTATGACTATATCTATTTGATGATAAATTAGAATGTATTAATATAGTGTTCACAATATATAAGTATAAGTAATATTACTCTATTAAAATTAGATACCAAAATATTGTCATTAAAGAATGGGTGACCTGGCCAACATTGTTCACACACATATTGTAGTTGAATTTGCTTTGTATTGAACTATTGTACTTACTAAAAATATTAAATTGAAGACCAATCGTTGGGTACAACCTAGTTTTTATGGCTATGATTTAAGCAAAATGATTACTGTTGCGAATTTATGTCGTAAGAACCGTGTTACGAATTACGAGCACCTTTGATTTCATTTAATTCTTCGATGTTCAATTTTTTATAAAAACAAAAAATGGTCAACTTGTTTGGCTGTTCATTTTTTTTTTCACGAGAAAAGAAAAGTTTCGTGGCGTATAGCGATTCTGTTAATTTTAGAATTTGTCATCTTATTTGAGAATTGATCCCCCACATGGCTGCTTTGATTATCTACGGATTTTCTGGGGGTTCAATTAATGACAAATATGCTTGTGTGGCTCGACAATGACTGCACATGACAATAGAACTGCAAGGGAGCAAGGCACATTTGGGTTAGGACTAATAATATAAAATTTGATAGGTTAATAATTGGTAGTATAAGATATATTAAATTTTTAATATTATATGATATTTGATATAATACTGGATAAGATATTTTATTTTATATTCAGTAAGATTATTTACAAATAATTCTAATACCATAAATAAGTTTTAAAATGTTATATTTATGTAAATATTTATCAATTATAATTATAAATTTTATATTTATTTCAATGTTTTATAATTATTTATTATTTTAAAAAATTATACAAATAAAAATTAGTATTTTACATATTTTAATAATCATAATTATTTAAATTTAATTTATTAATCCTTACTTTTATATATTACATATTATTTATTATTTTATTTTATGAATTATTATAAATTATTTTTATTTTTATTTTTATTATATATAACTAAACTGATATCATATATTATTTGTATTTATTTATTATAAAATAATTTTATTAAATTATTTTAATAATTTTATTTTAATATTATTTATTTAAGAATTATTTTATTTTAATAAAACATTAAAAATATAAAAATGACCTTATATGTTAAAAGCTACTAAAGTCTAATACGATCTTCTCATGCTATATTAAGTTATATATCATGTTGATATATAGAGTTATTATATATAAGTTTATTCAATATGATAATTGCATCAAACAATGGATAAGAGTATAATATATAATATTAACTTATACTATTATTATGCCTAATATATTATACGAAACCCACCCTAAAAAAAGGAAGGGAAAGCTTCCTTGTGGTCCATCCATAGCGTTGGTTGATTGATATATTTTGATTTTATAATGTGATGCTACATTGATGTGGTTCTTTATGAAATAGTCTACAGTAAAAATCTTATCAGAATTTTATATTAAAATGATATGCCATATTTATTAGTATTTAAAATAAATTAGTAGGTTATATAAATTTATTTTATTCAATAATTATCATTTTTCATAATATATTTTATATATATTTTTCTAAACCTATAGCATCACTCTTTTTCGTAATTCTGATTGTGTAGATACATAGGAGTTGGAGATGACGAAGAGGTGCAACTGTTTTATTTGTTTGTGGAATCTCAAAGAAACCCCTACATTGATCCAATTTTGCTTTGGTTCGTTGGAGGTCCAGGTTGCTCTGGTCTTTCTGCATTCTTTTTCGAAAATGGTAATGTACTTTCTTAGTTAAATTTATATTGACATAAGTAATATATGCTGGTTACTTTTTCAAATCACATGTACACGACACAACAGTAACTTAAGTTCTAAACTATTGTGGTAAAATAGATAATTAAATATAACCCGAAAGCAGATATTTTTCAGTGTAATGGGTTATTCTAACTCAAATGAAATAAAAATAAAGAAATAAATAAATAGTGAGTCATTGGATAAATTTAAGAGAGAAATATTTTTAAAGTAATTTTTGTAAACAATTATTTTACAAAAGAAAAACAAACATTTTTGCATTCGATTGCAACATTAAAAGTCGCTTACATTATCCTTCTACATAGGTTAAAAGTTAAAAATTTACTTCCCACCAAAAAAAGTTAAAAATTTACTAGTTTTAAAATAAGCTAATAACTTATTTCTTTTGAAAGCATTAATGTTTAGAAAATAAATTATTGCTTTTGTAAAAAAAATTTAAAGTGGACCAAACGAGCTTTTGTGTGCAATACAGCTAACATTATCCGTTAAATACTGCTATAATTTTATTTTTTTGTGTGATAATACTACTAGAATTGTTAGGTGTTATTCTGTTCAGTCCAACAATCTTGAATGACGTGTATTGAGTTGGTGGCAAAAACGTCCAAGGAATCAAGATTTAGCTTATTGCCCATTTTCACGGGACCAACAAATCTCCCTTTCTGACAAAAAAAAAGACAAAAACAAAATCTCCCAACTTGCAACTATTAAAAGATGACGACCAAAAAAAAAAAAAACTTTTACAACATGAAATCTCTCGTTAACAAACAAATGAGAAATTATTGTTTGATGATGGAATATAAGGTAATTGTGCTCTGCTTAACAATACATAGTGATTTTTTATTGAAGTTGAAATTGTATTTTATTATTGAGTGAAACACAATCTATCTTAATGCTTTTAAAACATGTAATAACTTTTCTAAAAGTATTCCTAACAAAAGAAAATTGCATTGCATTTTATTACAAATACCTAATTAATCACCAAAGTAAGCATTTATTTCTTTTATTAATTTCGTCTTCCGGGACAACTCCTGATTTTTAATATATCTTTTTTAACTAAAATTAAAATGTGTTTTCTAAAATTGAACAAATAAACACGATCAAGTTATGATACCATACCTCTGATAACTATATATATATATATATATATATATAATGTGTTTAAATGAGGAACATATGATAGGTAATGAGGAAGATCGAAAGAAAATAATGGGAAAAGAAATAAATTCCCTCCTTTGAGGCTATAACTATAAGTAGGAAAGGGGTGTAATAACTAAAGATCTCTCAAGGGAAAATTTGTATCCCCAAAGTTAGGGTGTAATAACTAAAGACTAACAAATGATACAATTTTTTTGCTTTTACAACATAAGTTCCGAACAAAATTAATGAAGTTCAATTTTGTTCCTTATTTATCTCTCAAATAAAGGAGAAGCTGATTCTTATCATTCCATCCCTTTCTTTTCTAACTTATTCAGTTATTCCAACTAGTTTTCGTTCCATTACGTCAATGAAAAATCATTCAAACAGAAGGTAAACAATTTAGAATTCAGCACTTATTGCTCCAAGTCATTCCTTGCGTTGAGTGTAAGTGTGTCAGCCTCAAGAAGTAATGTAACGCGATACCAAGAGAAAGAAGAGAAGGGCTGAAGAAGAGTAAACTGAATGCGTTGAGTTGTATTGAATGAATGATTTCAAGTATACAAGAGTTCTTATACTAATGGAAGCTAGCAAAACAGAGTGGTGGCAAACAGATCTGAAATGATGACAAACTGAAATGACTAATGTTTGGTTTGGAAGGCCAAAAGTACTTCTGCTCACCTTAAAATGAGAATGAGAAATTTTAAACGTGTTTGGCTACTGAATTGTCTATATAGAAATTATTTTAAGGTGATGAAAGTTGTTTTGGTAGAAGGAAATATAACCTATTTTTCATTCTCATTTTAGTAAAATAAAATATATTTTTACACATTACGCTCATTAACCAAACTTTTACTCTCTCTTCCAACTACCTATCTTAAAATTATATTATGTCCTTTGTTTGGTAATTGTGTTTCTAAAGTAATTTTACTTTATTCCTTTTAAACAATCATCATTCTTTTGAACTTACTTATAAGATATCAAAACCAAACACAAATCAATTCTTTTCAACTTAAGTTTTTCAAAAGTACTTACACTGAAAAATAAACTAAATAGAGCCTAATAACTAGATAAGATAATAAATAATTAATCTAGCACTAAATAACTACACTCCATTATTATTGCGCAAGCTTATTAATAAAGTCAAGAACCTCATTTTTTATTCATGTTAGAAAATTAGAACAAAGAAAAATACAACAAAAGGAAGTTACTTTATAATTTGATTTGTTTTTGGTCTGGTTTATAATTTGATTTGGACTGGCTTGTTGGCTAACAATTTTCAGGGCCATTAAGAATGGTTCGCAATTTAAGTTGGAACATTCCAAAACTTGAATTGAACCCATATGCATGGTCCAATATGGCGAATATGATATACATAGATATGCCAGTTGGCACTGGATTTTCTTATTCAGAAACACAAGAAGGCTACTATAGCAGTGACCTCCTATGGGTCGAACATACATATGCTTTTTTACAAAAGGTGAATCATTGTTCTACTTTGATTGTTTATAATGTACATGACTTCGTATTCTTATTGATTTATCATTAACATAGATTTGTGTATTGTCCCCCACTTATGTCTTGTTATACCACGAAAATTGTTCGAGTTTTATTGTTAATAGATATAGTTGTTACCGTAGTTTTAAGGGTTAAATGTATTATACCTCTTGAATTTTAGGTCATGTGCAATTTACATCTTGATTTTTCAAAATGTGCATTACAATACCTTGAACTTTCTAAATTGAAAAATCCCTTACTTTTCAAATAGTGCAAAACTTTAAGTCATGGCAGGATGTCGGGTTGTACACAATAAAAAAATCAGGTGAGTTAATTGCACATAGTATTCACAGAGAAGGTATTAGATAGTACAAATTAGAAACATGCATCAGGGGGTTAAGTGCACATAAATCTTACCTTCATTAGTTGTCAAAATTATAGTAAGGGTTGCTTTGTATAGTTTGGAAAATTAGTGTATCGCGATGCACATTTAAAGTTAAGAGTGTAAATCGTACATGACCTAAAGTTTATAGGGGTAAAATGCATTTATCTCTAGTTTTAACAATGTGATAATACATATCATATGATTATTTAGATGATACTGTAAATTTTTTTTTTGTATAATTAAACACTAAATTTTAATGTGTAATATATTCACCTAATCAAAATTGCACCAAATTGAAATTTTTAGGTATCATGATAGTAAGATAAAGTATTTGCTCTGTCTTATTTATTAATTAACACTTAAGCTATTATATTAAAACGGTAGAAAAATGAGAGATATTATATCTCACAAAACTAACGTGTCACTTGATGAATAGGATAAAGCAAATGTTTTGTCTTGCCTCTATAGCTAAGAATTTTTCATGGAGAGCATCAATTATGCTTGATTGTGATTTTCCTTCTGTTGTAACTAGTTTCAACTTTCACTGCCAGTGGTTTATTGATCATCCAAGGTTTAGCTCGAATCCATTTTACATTGGTGGTGGCTCATATTGGGATTGCCTACTGCTCCTCTTGTTCAAAAAGTATATGAAGGTAAATAATGAATTGTAAAACAATTTGGCCTTAATTGGACCCAAACTCTCGTTCTGAATTTCTTCAATGCTTGATCGAATGGCAGGCTACGTAGCGAAGCGTGCCACGCATGAACATCAAAGTACAAAAGATCACAATAACTTCAATTTTTCTGGAGTATTTTTTCCTTGTGCTAATAATTTTCACTAAAATACTATATACATATATTCTTTTATATCATTAATCATCTCATTTAGTACATAGGGTTATGTGATCGCAAGCCCAGCTGTGGACACTTATCAAGAGGAGAACTCGAAAGTTTTATATGCATACCATATGACTCTTATTCCAGAAGAACTCTATAAGGTTATTTTGTCATCATAGTCTAGCTATCCACTTGTTCAAAGTTTAATTAGGCATATTTGGTTTATATTTTCATTTTCTGATATTTTTTTTTTGGTGTTTTCGTTTTCGTGATTTTTATTTTCTCTGTTTTCATCATTTTCTCACAAAATTCCAAAACATAAAGCAGAAAAAAATAAAAAGAAATGTTGTTTGTACTCACTATTATTAACATTGTGACACACTCATATCTACATTTGATTAAGTATTACCCCACTTACTTTTGAGATCATATCTTATCCATAGTAAATAATAGTGTGCCGATATCTGTCTCATACCTGATATAAATAGCACTACTCAAAAAAAATAGGAAATGAAAACAGAAAACAAATAATCCCAAAAGTTTTTCTACAATTCAACTAGCTTAGTTTTCAGTTTGCTTTCTTTGCATCAGGTTGTTAACATGGCTTTGCCTTCATATATTTATACTTAACTAACATTTAAATGTCTGAAAGCTTGAAAACGTTCTTGCAGTCGTTGGAAGAAAATTGTGGTGGTGATTATGTAAACATTGATCCAGAAAACACAAACTGTGTCTCGGATTATGAAGCATATTCCGAGGTTAGCAAGTATAATATGCAATTTCAGTTGCGCATTTATTTGGTCCACTCACTGACTCACACTGAGTTCTACTACATTAGATGATAAGTAATCATGTAACCCACTGAATTGCAGCTAATTCGTTATATAAACACACAACAAATTATGGAACCTCTTTGTGTTACAACGCCTGCTCTGAATCAAGGAATTCTGCAACCAGTTCAAGATCGCTCATCAGAAGAATTCTGGTGTAGAGTTAAGTAAATTTATGTCTTTTTTCTCTCCTTAAGGGTGTGTTTGGTTAGAAAGTAAAAATGGGAATAAAAATTCTCCAAATGAGCATCATGTATAATTTTATATATGAAATTCATTTAGGAAAATTTTACCCCCAACCAGACATATCCTAAAAAAGAATTACTCTCTCTCTCTTATAAGTGTCTTTTAAGATTTTAGCACATAAATCATTAAATCATTTGAAATGCACAAACACCAACAAAAAGTTTTAATACTAGTAAAATGGGAAGAGAAGTGTTATGTTCACAATAAAAGTTAACAACAAATGTACAGTACACTTCTTATCACCATTGGATGTGTTGAATGAGTGGGATGAATGGAGACAACTCATCACGTCTAATAGTAATAAGGTATATAGTGTACATTTGTTGTTGAATTTTGTGAGCCAAACATTTTTCAAATGGGAATCACTTGTAAATGGATTTGAATCTGATGTAGTTACAGAAGTCATGTAGTTATAAATGGGAATCTAATCTAATGCAGTTACAAATAAACACCTCATTCATAAAACTAAAAAGCATAGCTAACTTGGTAATGTAAACTTGTCTTTCAGAGTTATGATCACATCCTCGTTAACACATGGGCAAATGATGAAAGTGTTAGAAACGCCCTTCACATAAGAGAGGTAATAATGAATCTTTGTGTTGTTGATATATTTAATTTTAAGGGTTCCTTCATGAAATTAATTGAAGTTAATATGGCACTAAACATTGATACATTGATACATCAATACCATATATATAAACAGGGAACTAAGGGGAGTTCTTGAGATGCAACCAGACTTTGGCGTACACACTAACTCTACGTAATGTTGTAGAATATTATCAGAATCTGACTAATGCCAACATCCAAGCTCTCGTTTACTGGTAAACTTTTGGTCTCTCTTCTCATGTATGTTATTTATCATTACAACTATTCAAACTTGTTAAAATTCATACATTGAATCATAATAGGATTTGAAATGTTACAGCTATTAGCTATGATCACACTTAACGCGGACCTTATATTTGCAGCTCTGATCTTGACATGGCGATACCACACCTTGGTACACAACATTGGATTAAGTCATTGAACATGAGCATATATGACAAGTGGCGTGCATGGTTCGTTAATGGTCAAGTGGCCGGGTAATTAACTTAAAATTTTAGTTTTTTTTTTTTCGGGTCCAAACCTAAAATTTTAGTTCGTAAAATGCCAAGTAGATGGACAAAGACTTGTATGGAGTTGGTCTGTTTCTACATATGTATAATTTTAGTAAAGGTGTCAAATAAGCTGGTCCATCCTTGATAAATTCCAACTCATGTGAGTTAGGGCCAAAATCCTACACTTATAAAGAACCTACATGGGCAGTGGGGCTAATCCATGTGGATTAGGCCAAAAAATCCGTGCTTGCAAATAAATCCACATAAGCCAAGTGCACTAGGGCTCGCTCATGGGCCAGTCCGTTTACAAAAATTCTAACTTCTAAACTTTTTAAATGGGCTGGTCTTACCTAGTCCACATATAGATTATCTCAATTACTCATCTCAAATTATTCCTAACCCAACTAGATATGTCAATGATAGCTCATACTTGGACTAAGGCTAGGGTTAGGCCATTAAAGAAACTGCAAATACAAATTTTTGCAAGGGGGGGCTAGCCTTAGCCCACTAGCCTCATGTGGTTTTTAAACTTGGGCTTTTTGTAGTGTCAGCCTTTTGGCCTTAGCTCATAAGGGCCAGGGTTTAATGTGGGTGGGTTAACTCATGGGTCTTACTCGTATAGGTCAAATTGACACCCTTTTACCAAATAAATAAATAAATAAATCGACACCTCTAAATTTTACTTGAAGTAGGACCAACAAGCATTTTGTATCTAAACTCTCTTGAATTAGATTGAGACCTCCATAATAGGGTTGTTCCTTTTATGAACAAATACTAATTTTAAGATTAGTTTTATGTACTTATCAAAATTAAGTTGAACATATTTTAGCTGAAATCAATATTATAAACTCATCAATTAAAGTTCTTATAGTTAATTATAACGTAATATGAAACTGATTCGTCGTTGGGGAATTCGGTGATTAATTATATCCACACAAAATAATGATAGAAATATGCTTACAATTACATAAATTTGTATAGTGTGTATCCACTAGAAACTATGTTTATTTTATTTTGTAATCCAATTTCTCTAATATAATTAATTATGATAAAACTCAGTCAATCTTCACAACTTTCACAGCACAAAATTATGTATCTTCCTTTTTGTTAGCCACAGTAATTATTTGTGCAATAAATTGATTAAATGCTCCTTTTAATGTTTCACACAGATTCACAGAAATCTATAAAATGAAACAAGACCACTACTTAACATATGTGACTGTGAAGGCAAGTACAATTCTTAACTTTATATTCTATTTTAAGTTATTATTGTCAATTTGATCAGAAATTTGCTTATGATAATTTATAATTAGCAATTTTATTAGTTCTTCATAAATAAATTTTTTGTTTTTTATTTGTTCTTTGCAAATAAACTTTTCTTTTTGGTCGATGTAAATAAACTTTTTTTTTTTAGAAAATAAAACTTGATTACATATCTTTTGTCATCTGAATGAAATGCAGGGCGCCGGACATGTGGCCCAGACATTTAAGCCCAAAGAAGTTTATCATATGCTTAACAGGTGGTTTTCATTTTCACTTATCTAAGATTATGCTGCACATGAGGCGTTGATGGAATATTTTACTCTATTTTGCTCCATGAATATTTTTCAAGTGAATATTTTAAGTAATTGTACTATAGAATTATGAGACATGGTTTGATTCATGTAGCCGTACTGCACTTAATGGAACATAGCTTAATTGTTATTGTATTTTGAGTAATTTTGTGATTGATCAAATATCCTCTGGTCAATTTGATGTGTAAATTTACACAAATTTTTATGTTTATTTGGAAATTATTTTTCATGCTAGACTTTATCCTTTCATTTCAAGATAAAAATTATAATTAAAAATTGGACAAATTACATCTTCCTTCCTAAAGCATTTTAATATTACATTCTGCCCCCTTTAATTTATAAACTTACACTCACCTCCCATGACACTAAAGAATGTTAACATCGTTAACATCCAATATAAAATATCCATTATACCCTTTCTTTAAAACTCTTTCTATTCAATTGAAGAAATAAAAAAGAAAAACACCTGAGAAGCAAAAGGAATCCTTTCTTCATCTCCACATTTCAACAATAGAATTTCTATTGACAAGTTATAGGATCGGAATGTCTGTTGAAATCAATATGGCAAAAGTTCACCCCTTTCACACCTTCATTTGGAAGAAGGAAGTAGATCTCACGGTCTTCAGAGTTTTAGATGACAATAACTATGAATAAATAAAAGAGGACAGTAACAAAATAAAGAGGAGGAGGGAGGATGGGTTCTGATCAAATGAAAAGGGGAAGCAAAGCACAATAAATCAACAAGCTAACTTTTACCTCGTCGGCGGCAGTCACCGTTGTCGCTTGACCTCGCGTCCTCGGTGTCTAGCGCAGCAATCACGGATAATACTGCCTCAATCTCACTGCGCCACCGAGAATCATCACCATCACTGCAACCCTCACCATCATTAAAAATAATAAAACTCATATTTATTGACAAAGTAACGCCAATTAGTGTTAGGGGGGCAAACTGTAATGCCATTAAATTAATTAGGAGTTGAGTGTGAAGTTACAGAGGAGATAAAGTATAATATTGAAAAACTTAAAGGGAGGTAGATTTAATTAGCCCTAAAAAATTTGTGTTCTAAATATTTTTTAAAATGATTTCCAAATTTGGGTGCATTAACATGTTAGCATATTTACTTTTGTTTATCACATTAAAATTAAAAAATTTCAATTTACAAAACCAACAAGCCATAATCGAGATGGTAAGAAAGCTATCTTACAAAGGTTATAAATGTACACCATTCAATAACTTTCTATAGGTATAACATTTCATCAATCCAACCATCAAAGATAATTTAAAAATAATTTGATATTTTATTATACCACTTTATTTTGATGGATAATATATTTTAAAAATACAAATAAATATCAATCATTATAATAAATATCTATTGTTATTCAATTTTTCTTAAACTTGACAAGTTTAATCCAATATAATATTACATAATTTAATAGTTGGATAAATTCAATTCAATTCCTATGAAGAGTTATTGAAAGATGTAAATATGTAAGTGCAAGGTTGATTTAAGTAGATGAGGAGTTTTTCATATGTAAGTTTGATTCTTCCTTACTCATTTCATCTCTTATATATAACATGCTCCCGTTTTTTGAAAGAGGAAATAACGATGCTGGGATTTTGCTTTGATACCACTAGCCTAGCTCTACTACCCTAAACATATAATTCTTATTTTGACAAGGTAAGTCTTTCGACATCAACACTTAAGCCTACTTTCAAGCCCTAGTTAATCATAAGAATCATGCATATAGAATAATAAGAACCAGTAGCAATGGATCTTTAGTTTGATATATTTATAATACACAAGATCCTCTTATAGAGGTAAGTATAGAGCATACTTATATCTCATATGCATTATTATTCTCCTTTTTCTCATATCAGAGTAGCATCTTGTATATGTGAGATTGAACTTTCAAGAAGAAGAAAAGTGTTTAGACATAGTGGGTTTATAACAAACCATAGGATTTATTATTGCCAACTTCTAGTTATGGAAAACTCATCATCTACTCAAACCAACCTGCACGCCAACCTTTTAAAACTTTTTCTTCCGAAATCTCTATTCTAGAATCTTGTAACAAAGAACCTTTTCCTCTAAACTAGAAAACCTAATAGAATATTCCTATATGCTAGAAGATGTGCAAATAGAGAGGGTTGTTCCTTCACTCCTAAGCCCTTCTAATGTTTTCAGGAGACGAAAAAGAAGCTTTTGGAAAATTTTCACCAAATTTGTGATGAGTATGGTATAATGATATCCATCAAAAAATCTAGAAATTAGTACCCGAAAGTTGACTTTCTACTACTTGCATTTTTCAAAGGAAAATATGTGCCTCAACCACACATTACTAAGGAACTACAAAAATTTCCAGATGAAAAACATGACCATAAAACAGATCCAACAACCCCTTGGAATTCTAAACTACATTAGAGATTTCATTCCTCATATTTCAAAGCACACCACTAAGCTTTTTCAGCTCTTAAAGAAGAATCCCCTCCATGGGGACCAGAACATAACTAAGGCTATAAAAATTCAAAAAAGACAGTGAAATCCTGTCATCTCCAAGATTCCTGGAGAAGGAAAAAGGATACGGAGAGAATGCCAATGATGAATAGTGGAGAGAGGTTCTAATCGAAGAAGTTGCAGCGATAGATATTATGGTCATGCCAATGGAAAATTCAAGCCAGGAGAACTTCATTACCATACCATATATAAAGAAACTTTGGGAGTTAAGTATGGGATCCAAAAATTTGATTTTCATCTAGAATATCATTTTGAAGTTCAAATTGATAACTCCTTATTCCCAAATATCCTTTAGTTCAAAAGCAAGATTCCTCCAAACCCACAAATTCTCAGGTTAAAAGAATGGTTCTTTAGAATATGATTTTTCTATAAAACACATAAAAGGAAACCAAAACCTTATCCTTGATTATTTGCCCATGCTAAACATTCCAAAGTCTATGACCATTTTCACCTCCACCCAAGCATATCCTTTAATTTTCATGAAACAGAACAATCCAATTCATCCACCGTTCCACCAAATTCATTGTATGAACACCTCCATGAAAATACCACTTGGCATCACCTTTACTCCAAATTATCTCAAAGATTTGCCACTACCCATATGTTCCATTATCTAGCCATCTTACTACAACAAAACCAAATTATCTCTAAACCAACATGGTTTAATCCTATGCTCTTATTTGAATGTTTTTGGATCTTTATGGAAAACCTTTCTTGAATCAAATATGTGGTATTTATGGTGTATCTCAATGCTCTATTCATATCTTATCATTTTCCCTACTGCAAAGATGAGAAAGTTCCTCAAACTATCAAGGAACAAACATTCCTTGTTATAGAGGACCTTACAATAGTTTGCTCCAATTGAATGTAGACAATAGAACTTAGCACAAAATTGAATAATTGGAATGTTTGGAGAATACAAGATGATGAAGCTAATAGACTTGTATCAATCTATATTATCCATCACCATATTTCCAAAAATCCAGCATAGATTAATTGTATCTAAGAACAGGCTAGACATTATGGCACATTTCCAAGTCTTTCAATTTTCATGCAAGATGAACATTCTTTACAAAGAAAAATTGGTTGTCAATATTCATGAAATTAATGGTTGATGTGTCAGTAATGCTAGTCCTTTTAGCCCAATTAGGACTGAAACAAACCTTTAGACCTACCTGTCAAAAGAAAAATGGATTAGCAATTAACACTTATAAACAACAAGGCGCTGAATAGATCCTTAAGAGACCAAGTGGTTATGTAATGCAATGCAAAATTCAAAATCCAGAAGAACAAAGGAGAGAAATGAATATGGACCAAATGTTAGAATATATGGAGAAAAGGCTTTATGAAAAAAATGAAGATAAAAGACAAATTTAAACATGTCACCTAGTGTATAAGTATCTTCAAAAGAGACTAAAAGACAATAAGGCATAGTCAAATGATAATGAATGTCACTGCCTGGTTGATGAATCATAATGTCATAGTCAAATAAAGAGTTAATATAGTCAAGATAGTGGTTAGTCATTAATATGTTTAAAAACAAGTCATAAAAAGTCAAGACATGGTTGTTGTGTTATCTTTTGTCTGACACTTTGAAATTAATATGTTGTAATGATGTGCATATAAAATAGTGTCATCTCACCTCCTTTGTCTATAAAAAGAAGCTCCATGGTATTGTAAGAGGTAGAAGAAGTTAGCAATAGTAAATCCTCTTGTGTGTTATAAACCCACTATGTCTTTCTAAACATGTTTCTTCTTCTGAAAGTTCAATCTCATATACAAGATGTTGCTTTGATATGAGAAAAAGGAGATAGCAAGTCATATGATATAAAAGTATGTACACTTACCTCTATAGAGGAGATCCTATGTATTATCTAAATATATCAAGACTAAATGCATTGTCTGATTCTTTATTATTCTATATGTATGATTCTTATGAGTAATTAGACTTAAAAGTAAGCTTAAATATTGATGACAAAAGACTCGCCTTGCCAAAATAAGAATTATATGTTTAGGTAGTAGAGCTCTTGGCTTAGCTTCTTATTTTGGCAAGGAAAGTCTTTTTGTATTCAAATTAGTCCTATTTTCAAGCCCCAAGCCACTCATAATTCTTGAAGGTAGAGTTTATCGTAGTAACTCTAGCTAAACCTGGAAGGTGTTTTTACCATGGAGTGAATCACTAGCCTTATGGCTTCAAAATGGAGGCTACACATTCCTCTCTTTGCCATAACTTAATTAAAGTATGATTAATTTCTAGGTCTACATATTATTCTTATTGGTAGCATAGAGCACAATGATCAAGCTTTGTAGTTTGGCAATAAGTTTTTCCATTAACATTTAAACCTACTTTCAAGTTCCTAAGTTACTCATAAGAATCATATATTTAGAATAATAGAGATTAGTAGCAATGAATCTTTAGTCTGATGATGATACATAAGATCCTTTTATAGAGGCAAATATATCTCATATGGCTGTTATTCTCCTTTTCCCATTAGGCAGGTCTGTATATATGAGATTAAACTTTCAATGAAGAATAAAATGTTTTAGAAGGACATATGGGTTTATAACACAAAAGGATTTATTATTGCTAATTTCTTCCTCTACACTATACCATGGAGCTTCCTTTTATAGACAAAGGAGGCTAAGAATGACATTACTTACATGTTACATCATTACAACATATTAATTTCAAAGTGCCACAAGGACATGACACAACAACCATGTCTTGACTTTTTATGACTTGTTTTTTAACATATTAATGACTAACCACTACTTGACTATATTAACTCTTATTTGACTATAACATTATGATTTATCAACTAGGACAGTCACATTAACTACTAAAAGACAATAAAGCATAGTCAAATAGTAGTTAAGGCGTCATTGTTCTGTTGATGAATCATAATGATGTAGTTAAATAAAGAGTTAATATGGTCAAGATAGTGGTTAGTCATTAATATGTTTGAAAAAAAGTCATAAAAAGTCAAGACATGGTTGTTATGCCATGTCCTTGTGTCTGGCACTTTGAAATTAATATTTTGTAATGATATAGCATTTACAATAGTGGCCTTCTCAACCTCATTTGTCTATAAAGGAAGCTCCATGGCATTGTAAGCAGGCAGAAGAAATTGACAATAATAAATTCTTTATGTGTTATATAAACCTACTATATTTTCTAAACACTTTTCTTCTTCCTTAAAGTTTATCCTCAAATATATAACATGTTGCTTTGATATGAGAAAAAGGAGAATAGTCATGTGATATATATATATATATATATATATATATATATATATAGAGAGAGAGAGAGAGAGAGAGAGAGAGAGAGAGAGATCATATAGACGTGAAATACCTTAATTGGAAAAAAAAAAAAAAAACTAGAACATAAAATGGAAGCACTTACACAAACTGAGCTAAATAACAAGTGCTTTCGTTTTTTTATTGTGAAAGCGTTCTAACTTTTCAAAACCCATTATTTTGTCTTTTTACAATATTATAATACATTTTCACAATCTTTGAATATAACAAGAATTACGTAGGAGTACAATGTCACCCAAGGTACTTTTGGTGAATTCCCAATGTAATTTCGGTGAATATTGGACCGTTGTATTACAAATAAAGTCAATAACATAAATCATACTTTGTGTGGTAAATCATACTTATCATTCAAGATAAAGACACAAACAAGGGTATAACGTAAATCATAACCAGTCCCTTTTTTAATTAGATGAGGAAGCTAAAAGCTATGATTGAAAGAATAAAAATGAACAGAGTGACAAGGAAATGCTGTGTTATATATATATATATATATATATATATATATATATATATATATACACACACATGCGCCTTAATTGGAAAGGAAAAAAACTAAAACATAAAATGGAAGCACTTACGTAAACTGGGCTAAAGAACAAGGGTTTTATTTTTTAATGTGAAAGCGTTTTAACTTTTTAAAACACATTATTTTGTCATTTTACAAGATTATAATACATTTTCACAATCTGAGTATAACAGGAATTACGTAGGAGCACAATGTTACCCAAGGTACTTTTGTGAATTCCAATGTAATTTTGGTGAATATTGGACCCTTGTATTACAAATAAAGCCAATATCATAAGTCATACTTTGTGTATACTTTGTGTGGTAAACCATACTTTATCATTCAAGATAAAGACACAAACAAGGGTATGACATAAATCATAACCAGTCCCTTCTTTTTTTTGAAAAATTAGATGAGGAAGCCTAAAGTTATGATTGGAAGAATGAAAATAAAGGGAGTAGCAAGGAAGAGGCAAGGTTAACTTTAAATAACTATTGTTTGAAGTAAATTTAAGGGAGAAGTGGTTACATGATAATAAAAAATTCGCGTCCTCCTACCATTCAAAATCATGTTTTTTAAACCTCCAAATTGAAAAGAGGGAATGAGTGCTACATTCAAACAAAAGTGTGACTTAGTCTCTTCCATTCCATTTCCCATCTTCCGTTTTCATTTTATTAATAACCACTCCCTTTTATTATCTACAAAACTTTCAAACATAGCCCAAGTCCTCAGGACCTAGAGTGTAAATGATACAAATCTCTCTCCAAGAGAACTCCATAGGTTTCAAAACCCTAACATTGCGAGCAAAACTCACCAAGAACTCAACCCACTTTTGTTGAGCTAACCTCTGTATAATTGGTTCCCATTTAGGAGCCTAATTATTAGGACACCTGGTAAGATATATTTCATTACAAATGAGCCATTATGTACCATACTCAATGATGGAAAAACCAACAAAGGTGAAATTAGACCATGGGAGAACAAGCTGCTATGCAGGGTCAAGGTTTAATTGTCTGACAGCTGAAGATTTGAAGATTCATGCCACTAAAGAACTTCACAAGAAAACAACTTTCTTGTTTGTTTTCCACTTAGGCCATAAACCCGTTACATCTTTCCACCCCTAGACGTCTTGCAAGTCTTCATATAAAAAATAAAAAAATAGAAAAAATACGGAAGCATTGAATTGGATCACTCATCAATTGTGCAATAACAAGATCAAAATTGAATCATTTAATTTGATTTACCAGGCATCAAGCTTGCAGGAGCAAAATTCAAGTAATTGTTCATTATCACACTTATGTGAGTTACTTCAAAAGTAACTGCAAGCCAAACTTTACCTTCACTAAAGCATCAATCATGTTATAAATTCCTATTTAGTTAATTAATGCCCAACAAAAGAATGACCAAAAACATTTGAAACTGAAGCATAAATGATGCAGACGAAGGGTTCACTTACAACTAAATGTTGGATTGCTACTTGATCAACTTCAGCACGAATACTGTTTTCAGTTAATGTAGCATAAAGAATGTGAACACTACCCTAGCATTAACTCATAAAGGAACAAGAAAACATAGGTTTCCAGCTTTACTTCTCTGAGATCATAGTCAAGATAATTTTCAATTGGTCAGTCAAAATGTAACCCAACAGGTGCAATTAGTCATGTTGGATCAAGAAAGTTATTGATATCCCAAAACTTTGGTGAACCAAATGAGAAAGAATTTCAAGAATCAAGATAGCTAGCCTTTTATGTGAAGCCGAGCGCAAGAGTCCAAGGTTAACCCATAAGCTAGAGCATGAACTTTCGTTCAATTTGATGGCAAATAATGCAGGAGAACTGGCTCACTCGTCACAAAATACTGGATTGCAGTTTGAGATACTGTAGGTAGCACCCTACCATAATGCACAATGCACATACTATTATGCTACCATAGCGCAGAAGTTGTTTATTTAATGCAGCTCATACTTCTTTTTTGTAGGTTTCATTTTATATTCAATTTATGTCTAGCAGTCACATTTTATTTAAAGTTACTTCAGACAACTAAAGATTAGATTCATGATATATCCTAAGGGTTAGGATTTTTTCTCTGCACATTAAAAAATATATATAAGGGGTTGATGAGTAGATCAACCACCAAGGCAGAGGTAGCACCGATGATTTGTTCTTAACTGAATTCCATTCTGTATTAGGGCTTTTTTGGGTGTTACAGGGGATAGTTTCTTCAGGTTTTTCTTAATAACAGAACCTTTTTTTCCCTTTCTACCTGGTTGCTAGCAAGAAGGCCAGCCCTCCAGGGCTGTGTTTTAGAACTCCTTGTCTATCCTTTTCTCTAACTATTTCTCTCAAGTACTACAGATTTGACTCAAGGATTCCAGTTCAACATCAGTAAAACAATCTTAGCATCCTATAACCTAGTGGCTTTCCTAAAAATATTCATATGCTATATAGACATATAGTTATGATGAGCTTATGTCATAATGCCAACAAGGTAAGATAAACCCAAGAAAACAAACTGATCACAGAGAATGAACAAATGAGGCAGGTTGTACTGGAGTCAATAATAATTCAAGCAATCTAAAAGCTAAGTCCATCAACATACCTCTTTTACAATGATACATGTGTTGTGTTTTTAAAATCATACAAACTTTGTCCTCCTGTGAGAGCATAAAAAAAATATTCAAAATTGCTTCCTCTTGTTTCTGAAAAGCTTATCTCGTTTCGCATAAACATAAGAGACAGAAAGGAAAGCCACGGCTGATACTGAGACCGATACCCAGGGAAACGAAGGGTCCCTAAGCACACAAGGGACGCCTCTATCTCTTGAGAGGCATGGTAGACAATAGAGTGGATGGCATACAGATCATGATCAGAAGACCTCAAGTAAAACAAAGCCATCTCAAAATCCAAATGTGACAACACAGACACCGCTTTGTTCAGCTTGTGCTTGAAAAGGTTCCATCTCTGGACAAACTCAACATGCTGCTTTCCCTTAAGCAGGTTCCTGTCTCCCCATGTGTCTCAATCGACTGAAGAACATCCATAGCACTCGTTACACTGTAATTCAATGATGTCAACAGAACATTCCTCCGCGCCGTGTCTCTCTGCACGAAAGACAGAGAGGAAAGCTCAGAGACGGCCCAAACGGAGTCTGCCCTATACTCCAAGTGTAATCCACCAAAGTGCTATTGTGCCTTGGGCTCCAAGACAAATGCGTCGGCGAACCCCCACATTGTCTGCAGGATCGATCCAACAAGCGGCCTCTCCAGCTCCCTCGTCTGCACAAACACGGGGCGGCCATTGCAGCTATAATCACTCACAGTCTGCGTGTTCCTAGTCCTAACAGCAATAACCATATCCCTGAAAGCAACAGATTGATGGTACCTATCCAACAAAAGAAGCGAAGTATGATCCAAATCAAACACATAAACAGGAACAACCCTGCCGAAATCCTCCTCTGGCACCCCTGCTGCCTTCCTGAACTGTTGGCCGAATCAGACAGAATCTGATGCAGCCGCTTTGAGTCCAGGTACTCACTCACAATCAAGGTGTAATTATCAAACAAGAACCTAGAAGTATACGAATTCATCGACCTAGAAACCGCGAAAGAGCAAACAGGACACTCCGAGTACCTAATCTCATATGCCTTAAAGCTCAGAGACTGATCCCCCAATAAAAGCCCATTGTCATCAACCTCATCCCTGAAAACCTTCTCAATGGAGTTCCAATCCAATCCATGAGAGTCCTTCTCGCCGGCATACACATGAATGAACTGAACAATCAGTGAATTCTCGAAAGGGACCGGGATTCTCAAGGAAGGCACCATGGAAGTCTGGTAGGCGCTCCAAACGAGGGAGGCGAGGTCGGCGGCGAGGGCTTTCTGGGATTTGGGCCGGCCATGGGCGGCGGCGAGGGGGTGAAACTCGCCGCGGGGGATGACGCCGTCGCCGGATATTGACGGCCCATAATCGAACGGGCCGGCGCCAAGATCGATCCAGACGTAGCGGTCCCTGGCGGCCCAAACGCTGCCGAGGCATTTGGTAACGGCGGGGAGGAGTCTCGGTGGAGCCGTGGGTGAAGGTGTAGGCGTAGGGTTTGGGGCGGGCTCCGAGGTTGATGAGGTAGATGTAGACGCCCTCGATGGGTTTGAGTTTGTCGAAGTCTTGCTTGATGATTTGGTCGACGGAGGAGTGGGGGATAGGGGTGAGGGGGGAGCGGAGAGGGGAAGGGGTGGAGTGGATTTGGGAGGAGAGTGTTTGGGAGAGGAGGGAGGAGAGGGAGGGAGGGGAGTGGGAGAGTTGGAGGTGGAGGGAGTGGGAGAGGGAGAGGGAGTGGGATTGGGAGGGAAGGGGGAGATGAGGTGGAAGTGGTGGGAGGGGAGGAGGCGGCGGAGAGGAAGGAGGAGAGGAGGGTGGCGGTGTCGGGGGAAGTCGCCGACGAGGCGGAGAGAGAGGGAGAGGGGGAGGGAGAGGGAGGGGATGTTGAGACTGTGGGGGTGGGAGAGCGAGGACCTGATGGAGGATGGGAGGGCGAGGAAGGTGTCGTTCGAGGCTTGAGGGTCGATGCGGGACTGGTGGCTCAGGAACGAGTCCAGCCCTATGATTGGGCGCCGCCGGTGGGGGTGGTCGCGGTGAGGACGAGGAGGAGGAGGAAGAAGGCGGCGGCGGTGGCGGTGGTGGGGTAGGACATGTTTTTTGGTTTATGCTGCAGCGGCGGCCGCGGAGATGAGGTGAGTGGGGTTTTGGAGTGTCTTATGGGTCTGAACTCCGAACCATTTGGGGCGTTGCCGAAATGGGTTTCTTTTGGGTTTGTGGGTTT